>JAPEVF010000471.1:0-35779 GCA_029747585.1 Pleurotus djamor
GGACGAGGGCGCAGACGACGAGGAGCAGGTGGTCGGCGGCATGCTTGATACTAACGTGCACCACCGCTATGGTTATCAAATGTGCGTACATTTGTTGAGGTTGGAGTACCAGACTGACAGCGGCGGTTATCTAGTCGGCCAACCTCGCCTACGTCTCCATTGCCCTACCTTCGATATCTCGGGATCTGTCAATACCCATTGGTGAACTCCAATGGGTCATGTCTGCCTACGCCCTCACATCAGGCTGCTTCCTACTGATGATCGGTCGGATTGCCGATCTATATGGGAGGAAGCTCGTCTTCATGGTGGGTATGGTCTGGACGATCGCGTTCACCATAGCATGTGGGTTTGCGCAGACGAAGATGGAGATGATCGTCTTGAGGGCAATTCAGGGAATTGGCGCGGCTGCGACCATACCTGCTGCTGTCAGTACCTCTCCCCCAATTCTCCTCTTCTCTAAAGACCCGTCTGAATGAAGACCTTGTAATAGCTCGGAATTCTAGCCCAGGCATTTCCACCATCCAAAGCCCGAGCCATCGCGTTTACAACCTTTTCGACGGGAAACCCTCTGGGTGGCGGGCTGGGAATGGTTCTGGGAGGAGCGTTAACGGAGCTGTCAAGGTCCTTTCTCTCCCTTCTATCTACACAAGTACTTGACGTCTATTTTACAGTGCGACTTGGCGCTCCAGTTTCTTCGTTTTTGCTGGGATAGCATCGTGTTGTCTCATCGGAGGCGTGTTCACCATCGATTCCGATATACCTTCTACTGAGAAGGGTGGAAGAGTGGATTGGATCGGCGCTGCTCTCGTTACGACTGGGCTGACTCTGGTCACCTTCGTACTCAGTGAAGGGGAACTTGCCGAGGACAAATGGGCTACTCCGTGTACGTCTTACCTCCCTTTGCGCTCTTCATGATCGTGGTTGCTTACTCGCCTTGCTAGATATCATTGTCCTGATGATCTTTGGTGTCATCTTCATGGTCGTTTTCTTCTTTTGGCAAGCCCGTCTTGAAAGGATCCAAGACGACCCAACCTATCCGCGATCATGGTTGACCCCGCCTCCGATCATGAAGGTCTCCCTTTGGACACGCGCAAAAGGCCGCATAGCAGCAGTTATGTGGATAGCCGCTTTGACGTTTTGTGTCTTCAGGTCATGGCAGTATTGGGTTCAGGTTCGTATCTTTCTTTCTTTCTTTTCAACCATGCGGGCAACAGGTGTGCTGACCGTCTTGCCCTTCTAGCTGTATTATCAAGATTACCAACGGCTATCCCCAGTACAGACAATGGTCCGGGTTTTGCCTATGTTCATCGCTGGTGTATTATGCAACTTCCTCGTTGCCCAGGTCGTCGGTCGAGTTCCCATCGTCTACATTGTCGGTACGAGCCAATTTCCCTTCTTACTTCTCTCACTCCTTGATATGACGACTTTCGCGTTTATAGTTCTAGGAGCATCGGTGACCAGCACCGCCAGCCTCTTATTTGCGGTCATCAACCCAGCTACTACTTACTGGGCTTTCGGCTTCCCGGCAGCCGTGTTCTCCGTCTGGGGAGCTGACTTTGTTTTTTCTTCCGGAACACTCTTCGTTGCTAAAACTGTTGCTCCGCATGAGCAGAGTTTGGCTGGAGCGCTGATGCAGACGATGACACAGGTCGGTGCTTCTCTGTTCCCTGTTTTCGGAAAGATGCTGATGACCGCGTGCGATGCTAGCTGGGTACCACGCTAGGTGTTCCCGTTACCACGATCGTGTTCAACCGCGTCGTGGAACAAAAATCCCGAGCCATGAGATGGAGGTTGAATTCGACTGGGAGTAACGCACCCCGGCCAGCGCTGTTGGAGGGTTACAAAGCAGCACAATGGTGTGCGTTTGGGTTCGGTGCGCTCGGTCAGTTTTAATCACAGGATGTGTTGTCTTTGATGATGTTGAAGATGCTGATGATTTTTATTTTTATAGCGGTGTTGCTGGCCTTGATATCACTTCCCGGCGTGGGGATTGTTGGACATCGAGCAGCTCCACAGCCTGCACCTGCCCAATCTGATCCCAACAATTCCGAGAAGGAGAAGAAGAGTGACCTTGTTAGTTCGGACCCATCAGATGAACGTGTGTATGATGACAAGGGCATCCAAGTCTCCGTCGCTTGGGATGTGGAATCAGGATACGGCGTCGTGACGACTGGTAACACCAGTTCGAAGGCCCTCATGGTTGACCTCGATGGTCCGCCAAAGCTCAAACTCTCAGAGGACGTTGTTCCTCCCTATGGCCGTGAAATTACCCGGCTGGTGGATTTTGGCGAGCAAAATGGGAGCCGAGTTGTTTCTGTGATTCTGATGCCTACTGGGGAAGATGGTGGCCGTGATGATGGGAGTGAAGCGTCGAGTTTGCATGGGGTGGACTCGGATCTAGGAGGGCATGTTACAGATGGCTCTTCGCGTCCTCCGTTGGCTGTTTAATGCTCGTTAATTGTGCTCAACTTGAACTCAAATTGTGGACCATGGACATTTCCCTCTGTACTTCTCTACTTCAGTGCCTCCTACTCTCTTTTTACTTGGACTTACAAAGTTAATTTCTGTCGTAGCATGTACATGATTTCCATAATTTGCACAGTCGGCCAACAAGAGGTTGATAATTCAGTTCCAAGTGTCGGCAAAGATGAAACATAGATGGGCGTCGGCGCTCCATGAGTAATCTAGATGACCCTCAGCGCTTGTTACCAGGTTCTAGTGTACGTGAGTGAGCCGGCGCGCAGCTTGGGCCTTTTATTAGTTTTACTCACTGGTCTTTACTCCCGCGTTTACCACAGCCCCGACGANCTCTCCTCCTCGTTCCCTTCGACAGTACGCGCTTCAGATCGCGTCCTTTTAGCTACAGATGCTGCAAATGCGCCGCCTGGTCATCACCTCATGGGTGACGCTTGGCGTATTTGTCATACTGTGCCTTTTTTATTACCAGCGACACGCTGGCACGTCTTCAACCCAAGCTGCTCTATCCTTGACCCCGACCTTTTCTACACCAAATGTGTCTGAACCACACAACCATGACCCGATAAAACCAACAGAACCGCCCAAGGTTCTCATCGTAACCGCGTTTTTCCCTCTCACCAAATCCAAACATTCCCTGGCCGACTACAAATCATGGCTATCTTCTTTCCTCCTCCAAATACGGACTCCAATATACTTTTACGCCCCACCAAACCTCGGAATAGATTCGCTCGTCAAGTCACTACGCACGAAAACGACATTTCCTATCTACATCAACACGACGTTTGAGCAAGCCTTCGATATCCCACCCTTGTCAGGCGATGGGATGAGAGCAACGTATGAAGAGATGCATTCGAAGGATCGAGAAGCATTCCGCCATACACCAGAGCTCTACTCGATATGGAATGCCAAACCGTACTTCCTGGATGAAGCTGTCAACCATGTCGATCAGACTGCGCTCGCTGTCCCGGGAGGGTTTGATTATGCTTTTTGGGTCGACGCGGGATCATTCCGAGGGGATCACTTCTACTCTGACTGGCCGAACGCCGCACGTGTTGACCAGGTTTTCGAGGAGGGGAGTAAGCATGGGGGTGGTCAAACTGGTGCCGTCAAGAAGGAAGACTTCATTTTCTTCCCGCTCGCTAGTGTTCCTTCGAGGGGGTGGAAGTGGTGGAGGGAGAGTGACGGGCCTGTGGACTTTGATTTCAGTGAAGGTGCGTTTTCTTAGTTGGTCAACCCGTTTCCCCAACTGATCAGTGCCTTGGCCTCTTGTTTGTGTAGGGTCATTTTTCGGTGGTACGCCTTCTGCCATATCATGGTACCGGTCAACTTTCTACGAGCAACACGACAAATACCTCTCGGACGGCCATTTTGTAGGGAAAGACCAAACCCTCATCAATGCCATCATGTTCCTCCATCCAGAGCGCTTCATCAGCGTTTGGTCAGAGCAACCCGTCACAGAAACACTCCCTTCTCCCCCCAAAGCGGAAGACGACATACCTGCGCTAAACCCCCCTGCAACTCATATGTTCGTACCCCCGCAATCCGCCTTGCCAACCTACTGTGGCTCGCAGTGGTATTACTACGAATTCTTCCTTGCATCTTTCTATGAACGGTCACAGACTCTGCGTATGTGGAGTGTCCTTAGGGATGCCGAGATCGACAGGAAGTGGTGGTGGCAAAGGGGATTCTCGTTACCCTGGAGAGTCCTGGGCGTTCATCGCAGCACTCCCCTATGGGAGAGAGGCGTGGATGAGAGTGTCTGTCCGCTGAGGGAAACAGTCAGTGTTGAGGGGGTCTTGAAAGCGCAGTTTGGCCCCGGCTGGCATCCACGGACACTTTAAGTACTTTTTTGTCCTTGTTTCATCGGCCCTCCCTCATACACCGACATCACCATCGCCTTAATGTGCATAATAAACCAACTTGTATTGGTATCCATAGTAGACTTACGTTATTTAGACTATTCACGACCTTTTCTTTAACGCTATCATTGACCCANCCCCCCTTGCCTTGCTGTGGTCTCTCCAGCCCTGCTCCAGCCCAACCGCCTCTTGACTGCCACCGGCTGGAACGACGCTTGTGCAGTCCCGCCCCTCAGACTCGGACTTTTCGGGTTGAGTCACTTTGCCACTCTTTCCCGACTAGTCCCTGACACTGCTCCTTCAACTCAACAAAGTCGACACCTTCGCACAGATCAAGGTATGCACATGATCTCAATCTGGGAAGAAACGTTTTCTGACTTGTGGTACGCTAGATTGAGACTACAAATCCCACACCGCAGGTTATGCCTCCTCTCCGGTCACCATGTCGTCCTTGACCGAGGTGATGGTTCCCATCCATCTCTTCCCATTGCTTTGGTCGCCTAGAATTCTCCGAACACTCTCTTTCATCGATCATGCCATGCCGGATAGAGACGCCTGTCTAGATGACTACTTCTCTTAATTAAAGCTCTACGGTCGTCCACGGCCTCGTCAACGAAGGATGCCTACGCTATACATCCTTGAACGAGTTCACCACCCACGGGCAACAGATGCTCTCCGTCAACCGCGGCATTCCCAGTCCTTGGTCTAAGAATGCAGAGCTATCTGATTGCCCTGGGCTGATATCTGTGGGCGCAGTGATTTACGACCTCATGCCCTCAGACTTCGCTGGATCAATGAAAAACATATAAGGTGAGAGAGATCTACGAGCTAGCTACAAAACAGAATCACTGAGCTTATGGCCCCAACGTATAGAGACAAGCTCGCGTTAGAGGAGTCTATCAACACGGCTGGTTACTTGGGAGCGATCACCTACGGTCAGTACTGTCTTTCTGATATTGACACTAAGTTCTTGATCAGCTGAACGAACTCATATCAGGCCTTCACATTGCCGTCTATGCCGCCGCTTCCTACTTTATTCTCAAAAGCCGTAAACCGAATCGCTATCGCACTCAAATCTTCAACACTTTGGTCTTCGCACTAGGGACTATCCATATTGCTACGACGATCAACTTCGACCAGCATGCTTGGATATACGAACGAAAGTACGAAGGAGGGCCGTATGGCTTCCTTCTTCACGAACAATCACGTCCTGTTACCCTTCTCGGACTGGTAGCGGCCAGCTTGGCTGATTTCGTGTTGGATGGTTTCTTGGTGGGTTGTTTGCTCCCTGTGTGACCAATCCATCTCAGCTGATACGTTGCCTCAGTTGTGGAGGACATGGGTTGTGTGGAATAACGTATACATCTTGATCTTACCTGGACTTCTTTACATTGGAACAATCGGTGAGTCTTTTGGTATCATAGCACTCACCCTTTCTGATTCCCCCTTCAGTTCTTACGACCGCGAATATCGTTGAATCAGCCCATCCATATGAAGGAACCTGGGGTCCAAACCTGGGATTGGCCTGCTGGTCAATGTCAATGACATTGAACATGCTCCTCGCGTTCCTGCTCATCGTGCGTCTCCTGTGGCATCGCCGAAAGCTCATCGCGCTCGGGATAAATGGGACGATGAAGTCATACACCAGTGTCATTACCATGGTCATTGAGTCCTCGCTGCTAAGCGGTGTCGTTTGTGGGATCTTCATTATCCTGTATGCACGACAGACCGCCGCGGAAAATCTACTTTTACCAATGATCGTCCAAATTACTGTGAGTCGTTCTGTGTTCGTGGTCTTTTATGGGCTGGGTATCTGACCAGCGACTTCGATAGTGCGTCGCACCTCAGCTGGTCTTGATGCAGGTTTACCGAGGGAGAGCTTGGTCACGGACTACGGTCAATGATGCCCAAACTCGCATAAGCGCACTGAAGTTCAACAACGCGCCGGTCAACCGCAGACGAGCCTCCTCCCTTGTCAGTGATATCTCTCAACTTGAGGCGACTGAGACTCGGGAAGTGAGGAATCATGCGCATGCTACCATCTTATCCCAGTCACGTCCGGTCAGTCGCGGTCCTCTTGGAGAAAGGGTCTCGAGCAACGAGACCGTCGTTTCTCCGGCTGGAGGTAGCGATGCCTCTTTGAGCGGACCCCGCGTCTCCTAGCAATACTCCTGTCTCCCATCCCCTGTTCACTAGCACTCCTCAGACATTCTCCTTATGTTTTTCGCTTTAAAACTCGATTACCTCACCAAGTCAATACTTTGCGCATGCTCATCGGCGTGTCCTGTTTCAGACTAATTTCGGGCACCTTCCTCGCCCAAAAGGTGCATATCCAGCGATTGCTTCTCACACCAACACAACGATGCCAGTGATCATCATCCCATCATCATAAGGTGATGCACCATACTCTTACTATCGAATACTTCACCGTGAAATACACACGGCCCTTCCGCCTAGTCATTCGTCGGTGGGAATACCGAATCTTTTACCGTCTTTCCACTGTCCAGGAGCTTTCAAGGATGCGAAGTATGGCATTGATCTACCCTTGTCAGAGCTTCTCTGCGGTGATGAATGGTGTCACATACGGTATGTTTGTTTAAGTGCTCTCTGACTTGCTATGCCCTCATCTTACGCCGGTGTGAGCCTGTTTTCCGGCCTACGGTGCCTGTATTCCCGTGCAAAATGTTGAAACCTTCCCAGCTAATCGACACAATCAACTTCTGATCCTACATCTACGGATACTCGTTATGTGTTAAAAAGCCTCTCGTGCCGCATCGCTCTCGAAGTCACGTAAAGCCCTCGGGTTGACTTGGCTCTTTGACATACTCTACATTCCAGATATCATACGAAAATCCTTCCAATGGCTCCTCTGACGAACGCTACTGAGGAATCATCGAGTCAACTGTGGTCTGAACGGGCTGTGAATACTGCGGGATACGTTGGAGCTATCGCCTATGGTACGTTTAGTATGTCACTCGATGAGCCCGCCTCACTGTCACTCCCTTGTCACCAGGCTTGCACGTAGCTATATACTCAATCGCTTCGTACTACATATATACCAGCAGACGAAGCCGCCATCGCTGGCGCCAACAAGTATTCAATGCGTTTATATTTGCCCTCGGAACGATCAGGATCGCCACAGTTATTTGGATCGATCAAGAGGCCTGGGTTATTCAGAAAAACTACCCCGGAGGGCCTGCAGCGTACCTGAAGCACGCCCAACTTGGTCCCGTCGCTATATTTGGGCTGTGCTGTGGTGCTTTCGCTGGCTTCACGCTTATGGGATTGATGGTACATCTTCAGGGAAAGTTCACTTGTCGAGCCGATCGCTAAATACACCTTCTTTACCTCTAGCTATGGCGAACGTACGTTGTGTGGGATACCTGGATCATCCTCATCGTCCCAACCATTTTGTTCGTCTCCGCCATCGGTGAGCAATGAGTCACGTCACGGCTGATCTCCCTGCAACACGCACTGACATAACGTACGGCAGTCTTCACCTGCGCTGATATCGTTCATAGTATCCGCCCTCTACCAGGGCATTGGGGGCCCGATCTTGGTATCGCCTGCTGGTCTATCACCGCAGCGACTGTAATCCTACTTACTGCCCTCATCGCCCTTCGTATCATATATCAGCGTCGTAAGATGCTGAGATCAGGCGTTACCGACACTGGAGGTGACCTTATGGGTGTCGTTTCTATGCTTATCGAAAGCATGGCGCCTGCTGCCTTGATCTTCCTCGTATTCATCATACTTTATGCGATGCAAGATGGTACGGATACCCTTCTACTTCCAGCCGTTGTTCAGGCAATGGTACGTCTGAAATATCCTGTTTGCTTCCCTTGTATTGGCCAATGTTCATACCCTCATCCTTAGTGTATAAGCCAGCACCTCGTGCTGATCCAAGTCTACCGTGGACGGGTGTGGTCCACAAGACCCCCAATGAGCTCTGTGCATTTTGACCACCATCATAGCTCAAGTGAGACGCCAATACCAGGAGAAGCTGATTCAAACAGAAGTATCAAACTTGAATCGGATCAAGCTCTCGGAAGTGATGCCGAATCGCAGCGCACTCCCCAGAGTGAGGAAGTTGTAGAGAAATGCTGACTCGGAGTACCGTTGCGTCAGCATCGGGAGAGGTAGCGATATATGGTGGAGTATCCGCGCCGTCATCATTGAAAACGTTGTCCACTCTCCGTCACTCCTGTCTAGAGTACATTTAGTACGACGGAGCGATCATACCATATCATAATACTTATACGTGATTTGCTCTAAACAAGGGAGATATTCCCATAGAACGCAACGCGGTACTACCCCTGAACGGAAAAGCGGCAATCCACGGTGAAGTTGTAGGTCTGGGATTGAGCGAGTGGCTACAGGATAAGCCGCATCAGACTATTGAGTTCATTTTAATCAAAGTGAAAGACGTACGTCGTTGGACGGAAATAAGTTGCTGCGTGCTAAAAATCTGCAATCTGAGAGGAAATCAGTCGGTGAGCTGAGAAACGTGGATAAGAAACTCACCGAACGTTACTTGTTCAAGGGTGGAAAATCTGAACATGGATAATGAATTAAATGGGATGGGAAAGTTGGGAGAGAGCTTTTGTGGTGATGATGTTCAGAAAGGCGTTCGTTAGTTGAATACACGGAGAAACGATGGTAATCCTCACCGGCGAGTCGAGATTGATTGACCACTGGATCCCAGAGGTACCATCAACGTTTCCCGATTGCGTTCCGTTCTGGACGGTGACGTCGTTTTGGTACGCGGCCTGGAACGTGAAGGTTTCGTTTCCGTTATTTTTAAACATTTGCATATCTTGCTGGAACGAGATAGGGTCTGAAGGAGGAGGGAAATGCGTCGTTTAGTAAACCATTGCGACGACGCATGCGATAACACCGCTGTGAGGTACTCACATGTGGTATTGTTTAGATTCGGATCTTTTGTCCCACTACCTGATACAGGCAGCTGCAAAACCGGCTGCGAAGTGCTCTTGGGATTTTGCAACCACGTATTGTAGCGGAACTCCATGTAGGGAATGTTCTGGCAGACCACGGCCGAGCCGGAGTGAACGCATTGGCGACGAAGTTTTCATCGGGCGGGGCGTTGACTACGTAAACGAAAGCATCGATATACCATGTGAGAGTTTCAAAATTCCCCCATGCGCTGTCTTGAAGGTTACAGCCTGATACGATGGCGAATGATTGTCTGTGGGAGGTAATGGTGTTATGAGTGCTAGAGGACAGTAAAAATATGTGGAGTAAGAGACGCACGTTCGCCAATAGCTCGTTCCAGCTGGTGGTGTCAACTGGTTCGTATAAGTTCGCAGAATTNGGGGGGATCGCCTTGGCTTCTTCGACGTTGGCAACTTCTTCGTCTGCTGTAGGTGGTACGGTCTGGGTGGTCTCGAGGTTATCCGACATGGTAAGGTGTTGCTGATCTGACAAGGAGAGCAGATCGATTATATATCTCGAGTAGTTTGGTCAGGGTCGTGGGTGGCAGCAAGGTACTCGACGTCTAAATTGCGATGCTAAGGACGCTTGAGTAGGTGGAGGATTAAAACGGACAAAAAGAGCGAAGCATGGCTAAGGGCAAGGAACGTCGGTGCAAATAAGGTGGGGGAAGGGAATCATGAGCTCGAGACAAAGTCGGTTACCCCCGAGATTCGTGACGTTTGCATGTCAGAGTCCATGGTGGAGATTCTGTGATGCATAAGGCTGTCCAGCGGAGACCTGCTTCGACACCGATGAGATGAGTGCCACAGAGCCAAATAGATCGCTCCCTTTATTGACGATGATTCGGGGAGATAAGATAAAGGAACCCGCATGGCGTCAACGCATTGAACCCGGATCCTCAACGGACGACTGCTGAGCATCGCTTGATATGCAAGCGTATGAGCACCCCGCAATACAATTTTCCATTTGACTCCACGCTACGAGAAATTCTTTTCGAGGGATGGGGGAATGAATGCATTCCTGAAAATGGGATGCCACAGGTAGGAAATGGCCGACTCCATACGCGACAGGACAGTGTTACGGGGGCGTATTTACCGAGAGAAGCCAGGTCCGGTCATGCGAAGAAAAGCCTGAGTGTTCCAGCACCACGGAGAGAGCGTTGGAAAGTCGCTTCCGAGGTGTTGGCCAGAAAAGAAGCTAGGACGTGCGTTCCAAGGGACGTGTCAAGATGTTGACAAATGAAAGATTGTTTTAAGAGTTCAAGCTTTCAAGAAGCAGCTCTACGCGTTCCATAGGAGATACGCGGAGAGGAAAACGCTTGAAGTTGGAAAATGCCAAGGTGTGACGGAAATGGGAACTCAACAAGCGCCTTAGAGGTTTGCAGCCCCGTAGGAGTCTCCCTATTACTCCTATGTACAGCGCTATCAAAGAAAATCGTTGATGCTCCCTCTCTGTTACCAGCCCTGACCATTCATCTCGCTCAGAAAGTGTATATCAGGAGTATAAGTAGTATGAGGCCATGGATGAGCTTTCATAGAGGCATACAGCGCTCTAGACAGTGAAGCGACAATCAACAGTGATATTGAACACCTGGGAGTCGGCTATGGGCTAAAGAGTGGAAGAATAATCAGTTTCTGTCGATTCAGGACCGACAAAAGACTCATAGTAGACGTACATCGATGTAGAAAGCGTTATTGCGCGCCATAATCTTAAGAGATCTAAAACTCGTGATCAGGAGCTGTTCCGCGAAAGTAAGGCGATGGTGAAAAGAGACGTACTGAAGGTCACCTCCTCGAGGGCTGAAAATCTGAAAACCGATAAAGAACCGAAAGGGAAGCTGAAATTGAGCGAGGGCTTTGATTTCGGCGATGGTCATGGGATTAACTAGGCGGAGACGTTTCAAGAAGTGAAGTCTGACTTACTGCTGTGTCGATGCGAATGGCCCACTGTATCCCATTGGAACCGTCAATGCCGCCCATTTGGATTCCATTCTTGACGGCAATAATATCGGAGTAGGATGCCATGAACGTGAATGTCTCGTTTCCGTTGTTGTTAAACATTTGCATGTCTTGCTCGAACGAGATGGGGTCTAGGAGGAAGCCAAGGGAAAACAATGTTCATCATCATGTTGCAGAGCCGCTAACGCTAACGCGAGTACTCACAGTTGGTGATACTTGTATTCGGTTCCAAAGTCCCAGTATCCGACCCAGGAACCTGCAAGAAGGGGTATGACGAACTGCTCGGGTTCTTCAGCCACATGTTGTAGTGGTACTCCATCCCGTCGGTATCTTCATGAGCTACTCTACAGCCGAATCCCAGTGGACAAAGACAACATAGACCTGTCCTCCATTTCTTGCGAAGTTCTCGTCGGGTTGGGCGCTGACTGCGATTGTGCAGAGGGCCTAGCCGTCGCTTTAATTAGGATAAAATACTAAATGGCCGGAGACTCGTTCTGAAGGTGGACCATTGTGTGCGGATTGCACCGGGGATGCATGAAGATGAAGGCTTGGTCCACGAACACGACGGAGACTTGATGGCTCTCAGAATCAAGGACATCACCGAAGGGCGTGCTTAATGGCCTAGTGCTAGCAAACAGGAAAAACAGGACATATGCCAGCGTAGAAAGCGCGACGTCGGCGGACAACGCTGTCTTCGAAGTCTTGGATTGAAACACGCACTGTAGGGAGTTACTGATAGAAATGCTTGATCCTGAGCGGCTTAATAGCTCATCTGAGGCGGTCGTTAGTGCTACTGCTGCGGGCAAAAGGGACCTGGGTGAGAATTCGCAGGCATGGAGGCGAAAACGGCTCCCCTGTTAGGAGAGACCCCTGTCTCCTTCGGTCTCTTTGCAAGCGCCCGTTGAGCGCTCCGGACGTTTTCCTTCACGGACCACGACTTTGATTTCCTCTGATTTCCTCCTTCAGAGTTGAGTTACACCCTGATGCTCGCGTTTTTCTGGCGTACCGATGCTTGTCTGTATGATCCTCACCATAAAACCGTTAATACATACCTGACTGGCTTTCTCTGGTACTAGAATCTCCACACAACGTCACAAAGCAGAATATTAGTATGAGAGATTGGCATATGGGACTACATAGGTGCGTAGATGCTACTTCTTTTCAATCCCAAAACTCACCTCGTGGCACCCATCGACCATTCCTACTAGCTTCCCATAACAGGGCAATACGCGCGGGCTCTGGGTCGCTCGGTGGGGCCGCTTGTCGTGCGCTACACTACAGACGACATATTGCTATCTTGGACTTTGGGATCACTGAGATCCATCTCCTCCACTCGATTATGTAACGCGAATTGAGACATACAGAGGTCACTCATCCCTCCCGCCCTCTGTGTATACGAAGGAGCTCTTCGCTGGGTACGTGCTTCTCATCAAGCCGAACGTTGGGCTCTGATTAACGCTGTATTGCGTAGACTTGCCTCTCCGGTTCCTCTCCGTCAGATCACACTGTCCCGAAATTTGAATTTCCCCAGCACGTCGTGTTCTTCCCATGACGTCGAGTCCTCAAACGACCGCCAAAGAGATAGACCCTTTTAATTCTTGTCTCACGTGTCTACCCGATGACCCATCTTGTTCACCAACTCCTCTCTCATCTGAACAATGGACAGACAGGGTATGGGGAATACGATGATTGACGGAGCAGATCAAGGAGTGAAGAATATATCCTCCGGAAGAGCTGGCAGCTGTCTACGCTGTGCTAGAGGCAGACAAAGCTGGGTCGGCGTTGCTGTCGGTGATAATGATCTTGGCGTGTATCTTTTCCCTGTCTTCGTCCCCGCTTTCCATCCTGAACGTTGCTGCTCAGGTACTCATGTTTTCAATTCGACTCGAATGTTGAAGCGCTGCGTCTCCAGGTACCCCATCGCATCCACGGATCAACTAGATGCCACCAAGTGCCAATGTTGACTCACGTACGCTGGTCACATCCTACTTCCAGCTACAGACCACCTGCTGCAAGARGGGGGGGTACATTCGTTTAAAGATGGACGCGGATGTTGGAGGAGGATATGGGCATGGAGGATCCAGGTAACGAATGGGAAGTGGTGGAAAAGACGATGCAGGCGAGCGTTGAGAAGAGATGGGAAATTAGACGTGATGAGGGCTGAAGAAAACGAACAATTAAAAGACCACGAGCAAAGGACATACAGTTCGTTCGCTATCCGCGCCCCCATCTCCTCCCCTTCAAGATGGGATGGGCGTTCCGCGTCAATGTCAAGGAGTCCCGCAGAGAAATCCATACAGGCTGTGGATGAGCTATCTCTCAGAGGTGCGTTCCTTCGAAATCTCATCTACCTCCCGTTGGTTCCGTCCTCATTGAAATCCTGTCGCATTGAAGGTCTTGGAAGGCTACCATCTCCTCCCATACTCCCTGTTGAAGCTTCTGTCCCAAACGTGTATTCTTGAAATCCACGACCGCTCATAAGCGTACTCTGGTGGTTCTGAACCGATTTGTCGCAGAGCGTTCCAATTTTCCTCAAATTCTGGGACTATTCATTCCCAAACCCGTCTACCTGGTGACGGGTATGGGAGGGATTGGGCATGGCAGATGTGATGGATGTCCATGGTGATTGATAAAGCGAAGGATGGAGTTGAATTGGCGCACTTCCAGGTGGAGGGCAAGCGAAATGTCGGTGCCGTTACAAATAGACCCTCTCTTGCTCCTCGCCGGAGACGCTGCCTCCATCATGAACGACTCTTCTCTCAGTGCCTTATCTCCGCTGCTCCCACTTGCATTTTCCCCCCAACATTCAACCCATCGCGGCGCTGGTGGTTCAAGAGGATAGAACGTGGTTCCAGCGAAACCAGCGCGGCTTTGGCTGCTTTGCCTTTGCTCTGACGACCCTGGTGCTGGTCTCATCGCTATTCAAGGGGAGCAACTCCTTTACGCACATGCCAGCTGCGCCTACCTACATCCTGAACGTCACCCCACGACCTTATCCACCGATGTCTCATCGCATCGAGAATATGAACACATTCGGCGACTGTGCTCCCTGTCGTCTGGACATCGTGCTTGCTCTGGCGCTGGACATGGAAGCGGTGGATGCTGGAGGAGGAGGCGGAATTGAAAGAAGTGGCGAAGAAAGCAACAATGAAGACATTGGCCTAGATAGGATGTGAAGCTCAAGTCAAAGGAGACGATCAAGGTTGTTCAAACCTGAAGCAAGAAATCCTGGCTACCACGCGTATGACGTCCCATCGAACCCCCATCATTTCCGTCTACCCTGTTCCTTTGTAATTCTTCTACTCCCTCCCATTCGGAATCACCACCCTCTCATACCGCAACGGCATGACTTCAAGAGGATGAAGCGCTGTCGCTGCGTTTCCTGATCGTGATCGTTGTCCGTTGTCAGACGTGCGTCCAGCAGCGAAGGTACAGTTCAAGTGTATCGGGAATGCATGTCTGAGAGGCATGGACTCGTCGCACGTAGAGCAGACGTTATGTATACTCTTCGATGGCTTTGTCTTCTACTGAATGGATTTACTGTGACGGCTTCGCAAAGGCTAGAGGGTAGACATTGACAAACGCGAATTTCGCATTGCTAGAGTGTGAAGGTGGCAGCGCGAGAGGTGATGACGGAGCTGGGAGATGACTCGATGACTGACCGCTGTGAAGGTACTGTCAGCTAGTATCCCAATACTCTAGACTGAACACATGGGTTGCACATGGGTCCTATATCCACCGCGGTCAATGCGGCCATGGATGTTGAATGGGAGGTTTGCATGACAGGTCATTGTGTTTTGTGTCTACGCTATGCTATGCAACCTCATATCTCCTTGCGCCGGTACATTATCTTGAGATACTGTATATCGGTCCAGCTGAACCTCTGCCAAGTTGCGCAGGTCCTCCTGTTTGGCACCTCCTGAACGACCCTATTTCACAGCTAAAGCGCGATCATGGATCACGCGCGCCTTGTCTCCGACAACTTGTATGGACGCCACATTGACCATCACCCAAGCCAGAACGATATCCAAGCTCCCTCCGGAAGTCCTCTTTCAAGCTTTCTCCCTCCTTTGGGATGAATTCTGCTTACGGGACGTCCGTCATCTGTGTCTAGTCTGCAGATCGTGGCATTCCATCGCACAAGTAACTCTTTACCGATCCGTCATCCTTCTCAACTCTCGTATCCGTGAATTCGCTATAGCCATCAAAGAGAACGAGCATCTCGCACTCCTGGTCGAGCATCTTACCCTTGATCCCATGAGCAGCAGGTCGGATTGGGTTCCAGTGCACAAAATCCTGCGCTTGTTGTCCCCTCACGAAACGCTCCTCTCATTCCACCTTCCCGCGCTTGCTCAAATCGATCCCGAAAGTGTCGAATTTACCCAATCAATTTCATTCCTTTCCTTCCTCGGCCATCTTGACGTCGCCATCAACATCTTTGAAAGCCTACACGCCGTCAAACGATTCATCGCGTCCTTTCCCCATCTACACACCCTTGATGTCAATGACAAGCACAGTCTAGACGTCACCGATGAGTGGCTTGAGGAGTCTGCCTCGGATGGACCAATAGAATTTCCACCTACCATTCGCAGAGTTGGGTATCACATCAGTGTTCGTCGATCGCTGGACGCGTTCCTGCAATGGGTACTACCTCATATGGATAGCATTCAGAGTTTCTCAGCCACAATCGGTCCTTCAGATGGTCAGGCGTCGCTCGCGTCCACTCTGCGGTCGTTTGGAGCAGCCCTTACCTCTTTGCGTTTGTTTTATCACGGTCCAAGTAGTACTAGTGCGTACACAATTTTGACGAGCTTCACTTGCACTCACTTACCTATCCAGAACCACCAAGCATAGACCTCCATGCCAATCCAAATCTGCGCTCCCTAGCGATTACAGTCATATCCCTCGAACAGGACGGTACTAAACACTTGAAAGAACATCTTTGTACAGTCCTCCGAACGCTATCGCTGGTGTCACTAAGAATTGTCGAATTTAACCTTGTGCTGGAAAGCCCGATTTCCCCTCGCTATGATTTCATGGACTGGGGAGCACTGGATACAGCTGTAGGAAATGCGCGCGTGCGAATATCCGTCCTCTGCAGGGAGAAGAGTGATATGGCGGGAGTAGAAGAGGGAATCATTGAACAGATGCCTCAACATCGTGGGCAGCGCAATCTCCAGTGTGTCGTATCATCCATATTTAAATGACATTCCGTTATATTTTCGGAGTCGCTCTCTGCTTACCCGCAATTTAGAATGCTTACGAAGTATCCACCGACGTGACTGTGCTAGCCTGAGGATCACAAAGCCTCTACGCATGTTCCGTAGGACCATCTGAGACTGTATAACACACCATCGATATCCGCAGACGACTGAGAGTCCTGACGTCTCACATGTCTCCCAAACACAATTCTATCATCTACTGAATAGGATATCTCTGAAGGCGCCATGTTTGATGACCGTACGGCGTACCGTCATCAACAATTTCGAGTTTTAAGCTCTCTCAAGGCCTTACTTTCCGCTCCATCCACCTTCAACCAATCCCTTCGTGTAACCACAGCCTGAAAGGAGCACGAGTGGCAATGAGGTTCTCCGGAACCACAGCGTTTCGTCGCGTTGCGGATTGAATATGGAACACTTGAATCACCTACTCGAGGGCCAGGGAGGCGATGGCCATCGCAAGTGTCCATTTTACTGATGGCCTCAGTTAATGGGAGGCGAAGCCTAGGCGCACGACAAGAGAGCATGCATACGATTGTAACGAAACTGAACGGGGGCCGTTGGTTCCGGTTCAGTTCGTGTCTTTCACCGATCGGCAGACCTGCGAAAGCCAGAATCAGGTTTAGCGATTCATCGGCAATGATATGGTTAGAGTTGATGGGGATTCTGGGCAGACACGACTTGCGAGGGGTTAAAGAAACGACCGTTGAGGGTACGAGGGTTTGGTCCACGGCGGATGGAAGAACGGACCAAAAGTCCTAAATTTTACCTATTATGTAAATAGAGTAAAGACCGTCCTTCACGCCTTCAGACCTAAGATGATGGTGATGGGCAAATGCGGTTCCAAAAGTGTGACGCTGACTAAGACTGAAGCGCCCAAAAACTTGACCATCAAGCTTTCCGCCTCGGTAAATGACAAAATACATGGTATCCCGCCCATCACACTCTGCTTGGGAGGAAAACAGACCAGAATCAAATAGATAGCACTTTAATACCTGCTGAACAAGATTTCTGACGTTAAAACCTTCAATTATCGGCTCCAGAGAGCAAAATGAGAGCCTCCTGTCCCCCTGTCCTCCCCTTACGCCCGCAAATCGTATTTCAGAAAATCCGGTTCAGCATCTCGTCTCAGACCTTAGACTTCGCGGGGAGCTCTGCTTATTTTTGCATTATCTACAGCTTCTACGTAGGAATAGATTTCAGTAAATTTTCCGGCTGAGTTACTCTCACTAACTCGGCATGAAATCTGAATTTTATGAAATCCTACGTAGAAGCTGTAGATTTTTACATTTCAAGTAGATTATTCCAGGTACCAAAGTCTATTTTAATTTGTGACGTAGCGAGCTCTACACTTGAAGGCGTTTTCACTCTGACTTGACAGTGCGAGAAAACACGGACAAACAAATGGTTCCGTAGTAGGATTTGCCCATCACCATAAGATGCGACGAGGTGGTAGCTGAGAGCAAGAGTCGAGTTCGCGTAGGGTGGTATAGATTTCGCGCCGTATTCTACATGAGTTCGCTGGATATACACTAGCAAGTAGGGAATCCAGCGATGAGAGAGACAAGGGTGGACCATGGAGGGAGTGTCAAATAGAGTAGAAGAAATGAAGGATAATCTCGATTAGTAGTCGGTACTAATGGTGCGTTGAACACCAATGCGTGGAGTCAGCGGGGAAAGAGGCGCATTGAAAAACGTTCCAGTGAGTGTTCCTAGCACAAGGTTGGTGCTGGGGTGGATGGATAGTGCAGTAGGGCTGTATCAAGCTCGCGCCAGCCGAGGCACGCAAGCACAGGTATGCGCAGGAGGATGATTAGGAAGGGAGGGAGATTTGCGGCCAATTGTGATTTTTAGACTCGATTCGAGCAGTCCTAGCTGCGCGGCGAGAAGTCTCTTTAGACTAGGTTACGATGGTGTCTAAAAGCAGGTCAACGAGATAGGCAGAGGGGAGAGTTGACGTCCGACTTTAAGCTAGCTGGAGTTCCGGTCGTGTCCAGTCTCATCCCACTATATTTAATCTATGGTTTTTGCGGATAGAAGAGGCAGACCTGAGGAGAGGGATCGAACGAACGCTGAAGCGAAAATCGTTGAAGGAGAAGAAGAGAGAGAAATAAATAATAATTTTGAATCGAGAACAAGGTAATGGGGCGTGAGAAAGAAAGTTTCTCAAACTGGCTTGCTAAGACAGGTCGCGTCTCATCCCATCCTCGAACGACTACTTCAATTCCCACTGCATCGACCAACCACCCATCAACATCGCGTAATATGGGTCCCCTCCGTCAATGCAGCTCTCAAGATCTTCAAGGGCTGATCGAATCCTCAATTTGCCGCGTATCTTTTGCTGGACGGCCGGACTTCCTCCATGGCATTACCTCTATTTACGCTCCTTGAGCTCAACCACTGCTTGTGCGACTGGCAAGAGCGTTTGATGTGAATGAATGGGGGATCGATGAAGGACAAGGAACGGCTCCAGGTCTTGTAAGTATATGTGGATAAGGATGCGGTGGGGGTATGACGCCACAGGGACAGCGTCTGATTGGTCAACGCCTAAAGTCTATTGACTCCAAATCGGGCCGACAGCCTTGTTGACTTTTCTTCTAACTTGAACGACGTCGCTTCCTTCCTCACCGCCATCATCAGCGACAACGCACATTCAACAAAACTCGAGCTTCAACGCTACACAGCTTTTCTCTCTCTCTCGTTACATAATATTACTGGCCATAACACTACTCTAAGGATATGTTCGAACTTCGTAGGCTCGAGCGAACGGGCCCTTTCTCAAGAATCTTGGGTGAAGCCTTCGACATCTCCGTCGTATTTCGACGTTTTGTATCTTGAGGCCGTGCTGTTTTTCGCTACTTCCTGAACGACGTGCTTGGCTAGAAGCTCGAGCTCTTCCTTATCCCAACAAAACTCTAAAGATATCATGCGTCTTAACTTGGTCGCGAAACTCTCAGTCGCTGGACGTGTACACTCCGGTGAGTTCTCTTCTTTTTGCTTGGGCTACGCTCACCAATTCGTTAGGTCACCTCTCTGATGACACCGCCGACGCTACCGTTACAGGCACAGTGCCAGTGGTGGAGCGAGACTCTACTCTACTCTATAGCTACAGACATTCTGTTTTAACACAACTACATGAGATCTGCATCCTTGAACTGCCTTTCTAGACTCTCACAATCGCTCACCGATTCTCGGCTGTATCTCCTTGTCCAAGTGCGGCTGTCGCGTCTTCTCAGATCTTGGGTGTATCCTGGTCTGGGTTTTCTTCCCAGATCTCTGCTATTTCGATCTGCATCACTCGATTCACTTGACTCACTCCAAATATCGTCCCCTTCCCCTTCTCGATGTCTGTTGCGTGGGTCCAAACGCCCTCTTCCCCCTCCCCAATTCCGGCGCTCTCCATCTCTATACCCCGTCCTAACAACATCAACTGCAGACTCATCTTCATCTTCTTGATTTCGGTACCTAGTCATCGACCGGACCGTAGAGCTGCTTCGCCTGCTGCGGCGCTGCTCTTTGAAGCTCTGAAGCCGCGAGGCTTCATCGGACTTCGGCTTGATTACCGGTTGTTCCCAAGCATGTCGACAAGCTCCTTCATCGCAACAGCACTCATGACACCATTCAATCCTGCTTGGGATAACTCTCATTGGCTTTGTAGATTCATCTACAACAATGAAGGGAGTCTGACCATCCGCTCGGGAGGATTTAGTGTTATGGTTGAGCTCCTTGTAGATCGCGTATTGCTTGTTCACCGAGCGGGAAGGTCTTAACAACCCAGGCGGGGAAGTGAACACAAGGTGCCTGTCAGGTAGCACCTTGAGAAGCTTCAGGGCATCTCCTTGACTGCTCATCCGCACGATTACGGGGGCTCCACTGGAGATACGGTGTTGCTCGCACAAGAGGTCTTTATCTCCCGATGTACTTTCAATGGAGAACTGATTCAACTTTGTTATGAGATTGCTTGTGAGTCATCAGCTGGAACCGGAAACGTACCCGGAAACTTTTAGAAGAAAGCTGAGTTAGGCAAGCATCGTCGCATGCATGCTTGAGCCCAGACAACGCCGCCGCCGATCCGATTTTGTATCGTGGTGGTAAGCAAACGCCAAGGAGGGAGACCAATGAGTAAGCTGTGTCTTCCGGTACAGTGGTTTCGCGTTTCTCCGCCCATTTCAGTACCCTCTCTAAATTTCGAGGGTTCGGTATATATGTCGACGCGATCGTACTTTCAGGAATGCCTGATTTTATTCGTGGTATGAGTCATAGTACTAAAAAGTACGGAAACATCTACTTTACCGGCAGCACGAGCAACCTTTTTGTGAAAAGCGAACTCGGTTCCAGCTGAAAAGATTGATTGAGATTATTCGAAAACCTGATGAAACTTATACCTGGGACTTACTTCTGATTAACCCAGGTTGGGCACGATCTATGTCGACGTCAGATTTTGGAAGGATGCGAGTCCAATCGCTGAAGAAAAATGCGATCTTCTTAGGTGCCAGTAGCTCTTGCAAGGTCCAGCCACGAGTAAACCACGCGGAGCTCCAGATACCATTGAGATCGCTCGCATCTTGGAGATATACGATGCAGATTTCGGCATTCTGGTACCACAAAAACATCGATTGGATAGACGAATCGAGCTCCTTCTTGTCATGTTTGTTGATGCAGATACTGTCAACCCAGACGTAGCGGCATCGATACTGCTCCCCGGCGACATCGCAGAATCGCTTGAATTTGGAAGTGGCGGGAGGGAGGTATTGGTGTCTGTGTACCTGGCGGAATGTTGGTTCGTTCTTGACCCATCGGTGCGAGAGGATGGCGTATGGGTGGGATCCGTCGGTGAATTGTTGCGTCTCGGTGTCGAATAGTCGGATTGGGCGATCCATTCTCGGGTCAATCCCTACTGTTAGGGCTAGGATTCTTCGCTCACGGGAGTTTGAGTAGGTGAAAGAATCAGAGGGTAGATCTTCCGTGACGCCAGCTTGACAAGGCGCTTTTATGGTTGAGAAACAGACCATACCATAGAGGAGATCATGCACCGAGGCAAAGCATCCACCATGTTTGATGGACACACCATGAACACGCCTCTTCGTGTTTGGTCCATTGTTGGACATAAACCCAAGTAAGAACAGCGATCCGGTGATGAAATAGCGATGATCATGATACAGGTGGGGCGAATGACACTATTCCTTCCGTGACAGGATGAGTGCATTGGTCATGTGTATGGCATGGTAGGCTGAAACGATGAAATCAAACGGTGTTTCCGTTGACTTCCTGGAGCCCATGTGCAACTAAGTGGACGGACGGAAATCGGAAATTTGATAAAGTCAATATGGGTAGATAAGAATCCTCGTCTTCAGCGTTCTCCTTGTAAATGATGGTCGCAAGGGGAGGCCTAGCTGAGTACAAAGGGACAAGATGGATGTCGTAAAAAAGGCAAGGTCCTCCGTGTTGGTTCAGGGCAAATAACTAGGAGCACTTCTTGGCGCTGTTCATTGATCACGGATTACACAGATCTCTCCATGCTTCCGCTGGAGATCTTCTTTAGCCTATCAAACAGAATTCGCTTATGGGACATCCTTGGTAAGCATTGACTCCAGACTGAGTGGGGAAAGAGTCGCCGTGTAAAACATTTCGATTCGCGCGTATGATACAAGTACTCCCAGCACAAGCGTAGTCTGGGGTGGGGTTTGTAGAAAGCTCGAGCCCCAGGGCGGCCGAAGCATTCAAGAATAGGTATATGCAGGACATGGACAGGAGGAGGAGAGTCAAAGGCAGGAGATTTGCGGTGAATTGTGATTTGGAGACTCAATTTGAGCAGACGCAGCCGTGCTGCGAGAAGTTTCATTAGACTAGGTTACGATGGTGTCTAAGAGCAGGTCAAGTAACAGACAGCCTGAGGAGAGAGTTGGCGTCCTAAAAAGAACAAAGCGACATTGAGCGAGCTGGTGTTCCCCGTCGTATCCAGTCGCATCCCACACCGTCTATTTGATCCAAGATTTTCGCGGAGAGCGAACGCTGGCCTGAGGAGGGGAATCGACCAAACATCCATGTAGATATTGTTGGAGAAGGGGAAGAAGAGAAAAATCAATAACAATTCTAATTCGAGAAATGGTTGGTAAGTGGGCGTGAGAAAGAAAGTTTCTCAGACACGCTTGCTAAGTCAAGTTGCGTTCCATCAAACCTCCTCAAACGTTGCTCGATCGACTACCTCTTTTCTCTTCACGCATTCCTACTGCATCGACCAACCATCAATTGCCAGCCATCATGGAATGTGGGTCTCCTTCGTTAATGCAGATACTCAAGCTCTCAAGATCTTTAAACCCCAAAGTACCGATCCTCCGATTCCTCGAATTACCGCGTATCTTTTGTTGGGCGACGAATGGATAGGACGTCGGGAACACAATGATGGATAAAGAAAACGAGGAGACACGCACTGTGACTAAGAACTTATGCTGTCGAAAATCCTACGGTTCGTCAGACGTCCCAATTTTCCTCCTCGCTCCTCGCTCTGAACGATGCTGTTCCACTGATTCTCAGTCGCTGACAACTCCTGCGTTGAATCTACTCAATTCATCCCAGAAACCGCAAACGATGGTTTACCATGTACGCTTTTACTTTCCCTTTCATCTACCTTTCTCACTGGGTGTCGTCTCATAGACTTGCCGAGCCGTTCGTAACAGAAACAAGCCCCATCTACCGATCCATAGTGTGCGTAGATCACCTTCGAATGGACGGAAATGACGCGCAGCTTACGCGCACTGTGTATGTTGGATCATTTCTTTGTGAAATACATGCTTTCTCGGGTCAGTCCTCGCTCGCTCGCTCCACTGTGACATCCATGCTCAGTTGACATCGTGCAGCTTTCGTATACCTAAGTTCTTCGAGTCTCATCGTTGGACTTCATCAACGTGGACACGTCCTCAGCGCGTCTCCAGCCCGCGCTCCCACCTCCACCCACGCTCCATAAGCTCAATCGTTGCTTGTACGACTGGCACGAGCGTTGGATGTCGATGAATGGGGAGGTGCTGGGTTTGATCATAGATAGATGATTGATGAAGGTTAGAAAGAAAAGGATGGCTCTGAGTCCCCACTAGCGACCGCAACCGCGAGCACGAACATGAACACCTTGCCGATTTCCTCTGCCACCGCCCCCACTTTCTCCTCGCCTTTTTACTCAAGGCTACCGACCCTCCCCCATCCAGTCGCGACGGCTACCGCTCGCCTCTTGAACGCATTATATCCAATACGAAGACTTAAGTCGTACGACCACCACAAAGAGCACATCCTCACGTCGTTACCCGCCCCGGCCATCCCACAGATGCTCCCACTCGAGACGTTTTCTATTCCCTCTCTTCTCTCTTCCCTCCGGATTACTCTCCCTCCCCCCTCAAGATCTGGGACTAGCAAACCTCAATTCTGTGTATCTGGTAGTGGAAACGCGAGGCATAGGACGTGGTAGATGTGGTGAACGTGAAGAGTGAGAGGGACAAAAGGAGGATTAATGGGCGGCGCTCTCCTCCCCACCTGAGGCGGACGACGAAGCCGTAGCCAACGTCAAGGATATTCTCCATGACCAGATCCCCTCTTCCTGCGCGCCGGAGACGTTGCCTCCATCCTCTCTTCCCCTCTTCTACCCTCCTCCCTCTGAGCATCGTCCCACAGCCTCCAGTACACCAATTCGGTTCTGTAGTCGTCTTTTTGACCTACACGAACCACATTAGGTGCTACTGCTGATGGCGTCGGTTCTGACGACACCTGTCCTGGCAAATGCTCATGAGCCCACAAGTGCCTAGACCTACCTTTCTTTTGACAACGTTGACTTTTACGCTTACTCTAGAGCATACACCCTGAACGACAACCCTCGCAGGCGTCTCATAGCGTCGAGACTATGATATGGTTCGTCGAACTCGCATATCGTATGGATGCCATGCTTGCTTTGCCGTGTGTGCGGAAGCGGCGATTGTTATGATGGAGTTACTCAGTTACTCGAGGAGGTTCTAGAGAGGGGGGTAGAAGAGATGATGGAGGAGACTAAGACGAAGAAAACGACGACGAAGACATTGGACGCGAAGCTGAAGTTGGAAGTAGACGATTAGGTCCTTCAAATCTGCAAGAGAGGGCAGCCACCTCACATGTGGCGTCTGATCGAGGCCTTACCCTCTCTTCTCTTGCCGGGATGACTATCTCCTCGTCGACTCCAGTCTCGCTGTGTTCATGGACATTGTCCGTTGTCAGGTGCCCGTCGCGGTTGTGGATGGGAGAGAAAGGCCGTCGTTGCTGCTGTCGTCATTGGCCTGCAAGGTGCTGACACTGTTTCGGCGTTAGCTTGTGGACTGCTTGCTGCTCCCGAGTCCCAAGCTCCTCGGCTGGACGGTGCTGTATTAGCGCCTTCTGTAGAGGTGGACCAGCCTAGATGGTGGATGTGATATGTGTGAGACGTGACGCTGGGACGTATACACTATAGCCCATGCTAAAAGGAGGCTATGTTCGAGCGCCCATTCCTGTCCAAAGATTCCTTGCTCAACACCTTTAAGGACCGCTCTCAACCTCGCATTCGATTTCCGGGCGATAGGTTTACTCTTCTGGCTACAATCTGTAGGGCCGCAGTGCTCATAAAACAGCTTGCGTTGAACATGAAGCTGCCTCTTCGGTGGTTCTTGCCGGCTCGCAGGAGAAGAAACGAGATGGGTAGGAAGAGATTCAGGAAAGGGAGGGAGGCTAGTGTCACCGGTGATGTAAGCTGATGAAGATGACGATGAAGATACATGGAGATGGTGGGTAGAGGGAGTAGATCATGGATGCAGCGGAACCGGCGCTGGTGCCACTTCTGTCGATCCTGGTTTCGGCGAGGTCCGTACTGGTCCCATCGATGGACAAGTCGATGAACGATTCCCGTACGTTCCCGTGAGCTGGCATTGACTGGACCTGATGATGACCTCGATGGTCATCCATCCTACATGTCAACCTACACCCTTGCGTGCCGACGTCCCACGGCGTCGGGACTATGACTGTGTTCGTTTGTCCTTGCTCCTGACTGCTTGGACACTGTACGTGCCTTGGTCTGGATATGTGGTGGGAACGGAGGTACTGGGTCAGGTTTTTGAAGAGATGGAGTAGGCCATGGCGAAGAAAAGACATCGATCTAGATATGGTGGCGCGAAATTACAACGGCTCCCAAGGTCATTCTCTGCAAGTCGGGAGGCGACCCATCACAACCTTTACGCTGCGTCCCTTGCCCTATCAACTCGGGATCACACACTCTCTTCAATGACATCACTCCAAGAAGTAACACACATTTCGGTTGCCGTCGCTGGTGGTCTTGGGTTTTCTTTTGTTGACCAATAAACGATGACATCGGTGCCAATGATGGTGCTGTGCATTTCGGGTTTGTGGTTTTGTGGGAAGGAGAAGAAAGTCGTTACACGGGAACGGTGCGGGGGGTGTAGGGGAGCCCTGTCGCTAGGTCCGTTGCTGCTGGGGCTACGCGCGGGGGAGACCACTCATACTCCAACATTAACGCCCTTCGTCAACGTACTCCATCCATCTTCTTCACCAACTTCAGTGTTGTTCTCAATGTGGAAGTCGTTCCTCGTGGGCTGTTCTAGAACGATAAAGACAGATCAGTGGCTTGAGAATGCACAGGTTCATAGATAAATGGACAGGGTGAACACTGAATATGAATGTTGAATATCTGGGGTTGTCCTTGTTTTTTCTTCGATCTTATGAGTGAAGCGAATAACAGGTTGATTCATGGATATACTCTATTGCTGTGTCCACACCGCCGCCGCCTTCTTCAACATTTGTTTCTCTCTCCAACCCTCTTGCTCCTGGACCATGCTTATGCTCGTGAGTGTATCTTGCGTTCAACCCACTCCCATCTGACTGTCGACTCGACTATCATAGCGTCCTGCCCGCCTTTTTGATGTGAAAGAGAGACAATTCACCACAGATCCTCAAGCTAAATACGCCATTCTGTCCCATCGTTGGGACGATTACGAGTGGGATTACCAGGACCTTCTGCGCCATGATTTCTATGGGAGCAAGTGCAGTTGTGAGAAACTTGGGCGTTTCTGTCATCATGAACGACGGCTAGCGCACTCTCAGCCCCGCTCTGACCGCTACCCATTTTCCCAGTATTTCCGATATCTACGGGCCAGACTACAAGCCCGCGACCAAAAATTCGTGAGGTTCTGCGAATTGGCCCTAAAGAAGTATGGCTGTCGATATGTATGGATGGATAGTGTGTGTATCAACCGGCAGGACCCACGAGAGCTCGAGGATGCCATTCGATCGATGTATTCATATTACCGGCACACCGAGGTCTGCATCGTCTACCTTAGAGATGCAACTGATCAAGCATCTTTTTCCCAATCCACTTGGTTCAACCGCGGCTGGACATTGCAGGAACTTCTAGCACCGTCCCGACTGGTGTTCTACTACGCCAATTGGACCAGGGTCTCTGACTCCCGGTTTGATATTGAAAGAGGGGAATCAGATGAACATCAACGGACACAGATGAGTTGGGTCAAGAAGTCTGTCATAGAAGCTGCTGGTAATGTCACGTCTACTCTAGCCAACAACTCATCTCAATGGCCACCCCATGACAAAATTAGGCATGAGTGATGTTGATCTTTTGTACCACCACTATACGCCAAGTCCACGCGCATATCACACTGTGCTCAATTGGGCCAGAACCCGTTACACAACCTGTGAAGAGGATGAGGCATATTCCTTGGTCTCTCTTCTCAATGTATGCCTTCCCCCATCCTATGGAGAGGGTCGCGCAAAAGCTCTTCATCGGCTTGAGAGTGCCTGCAAGAAGGAACATGAATCCGATCATTCGTTCGATAGACCTGTAAGCAAGTCTTGAAGCTTGAAGCTTGACTAACTAATAACATGTTAACTCGATGGCTCCGAACCAACTCACCAGCTCGAGGACTTTACAACAAACATCTGTGTTTATGATGATTCCGCACTCTGCGACCAACATAAAGCTAAAGGAGGCAACCCAACTCTTGTTCACATTTTCCAAGATCGTCCGTACCTGCACATCTTTACATTCTTGCTCTTCACTTCTGCCCCCATCCCCACAGATAAAAAGATTGGGATTTTTTACAGTCTAGACACCGAATGGGAAGGTGGTGGTGAACCGCCCGAACCAAGGGTTATGTATAATGGTGACGAGCACGAGGACAAGCTGGAATTTATTCCCAGCACATTGCAGAGATGCCCGGACTGCGAGGCCGTCTTCGATCGCTGCGCTCCCGATTTTATCCTGCGATTACTTGTGAGTGAATTTGTCCATGGCGCGCATACTCGCAGAATTCTCATTTATATCAATTCTCCTCTTTCCTATGCACTTAACTTGGTAAGTCTTGTGTGCCGGAGAGATCTGATCCCGACGTTTTTTCAAAGGTCTCCATCCAGGTGGGTGTACCACTGGCATTTTTATGGGATCATATACAAGCGAGCTTAGTGGAGGCTTCGCAATTTTGGGTTTGTGTCCCTCACATACTTCGTTTCCTTCACTGATTAGTTACTAGGAAAGACGCATCGCTTCGNCCCCCCAATCTGTCGCGCTCCCTGTCTAGAAAACATCATTTAGCTACTCCCATGCTGGGTTATCTAACTTATCTGCGCAATTGCTTCTTGCCCCTGCAGATATCACGGTTGCCTGAGTCATTCCCCGAGAGCAACAGCTGACTTATGCCCACGTATTCTGTGCATGTAGCACTCATCCCCTTAATCATCCTTCTTTTTCTTCTATCTGTCCAAAGTCCGTCATCAATCATACGAAGACACGGAGGCTCAGTCGGGTGACTTCGACTCGACCTGAAACCAACAACGCGAATTGCGACAAGGTGGTGGATTGCGACAGCATGCATGGCACCACACGAGTCTGCTCGGGACAATCGAGACAGGGTTGTGGCCCTCATCGACGATCACGAAGGAGGGCTGCCTGGTATTACAAATGCTGTTGTCTTCCCGCCCTTTGTGGATCGTATATGTTTTCTTTATGATGCAGTCGTCCTGTATTAAGGGCGTAGCGGTGAATAGGAGATACTGATTTGGGAGCTGATTGTGGAAATCTCGAGAGCATGTATTCGTCACACCCTGGCCGTCGACTTGGATGAGGACGGGGTCACCACCAGTAGATCGGTGACGCGCGCAGAGCTGGGTTCTATCCCGCGAGACATGCTCGATAGAGAGCTAAAGGGGATCACGTTGGTGTCGAAGTCTAGATAAGGCGTACTCGAGCACTCCTCCATGAGAAGACACCTTTGATTTCGGCGGCATCATGACATGCGGTCTCAAGACGATTCAAAGCAGTCTCTGAGCCGATGCCGTAGCGAGGAGGTACGCAAACGTTGAGGAGTGAGACTAGGGAGTAGGCGACGTCTTCCGGTAAGGTTGTCTCACGAGTTCGAGCCCATTCCCGTATCAGGGTTAGATTGAGTGGGGATGGTGAATAATTGTGCAAGAGATATTTATCGGGAACACCTACAGAGGATTTACGATCAATTCGCGTTGAGCCTAGTGTAGCGAAGGAAATTTCTAGCTTACCCGCTGCAAGGGCAAGTTTTTGTAGCGGCTCAGAGAATCCGCCAAGAGAGCTGGTGAAGCAGGCAGTCTCGTTGGGAAGTCTACGGACTGTTTGGGACAAGTGTTCAATGTATATAATTCGGACGACGGAGATATGGGGAAAGAACAGACTCACAGTGGAGTGGGACCAAGACTGAAGGTGCATGACCACCAGTGCGGTCAATTTCACAGTCAAAATTCGGGAAAATTCGTTCCCAATTGCTGAGGAAGAACGCAATCCGTCTTGGTGCCAAAAGCTCCTGCAGGGTCCACCCGCGGGTGAACCATGAAGATGTCCAGATATCGTCGAAGGTATGTGCATCCCGAAGGTAAACAACACAGATTTCGGCGTTCTGATACCACGAGAACATGGAACGAATAGACGCGTCAAGTTCCCTCTCATTGTCTTGATCAATGCAGATACTGTCCATCCAAACGTATCGACACCCATATAACTCGTGCGCTATGTTGCAAAACTGCTGGAATTTGGGTGACAAGGGAGTCGGACGACAATAGTAACTTTGGACTTGTCGGGATGTTGGTTCGTTCTCATCCCAGCGGTGCGAGAGAATGACATATGGATGGGGATTGTGATCGAAGCGTCGTAGAAGCGTGTCGTAGAGCTTGATTGGTCTTTCCATTCTAGTCATTGGCGGTGTGAGCCTCTGCGCATTCAATGGATAGTCATAGAGTCATAGGAGCGTGGATGGATAACGATTGACGGGGAAAACCAGCGTTCGTCGATGCTTGCATATCTTATACTCTAATCGCGTAACAGCCCGCAGGTACTATGGCAAGCGCGTAGCAGGGATTTGAATCCAAGACGGACGTGTTTCGACCCTGGAAGGGTCGGGAATATCGGGGAAGGAACCCGAGATGGGTAAGTCCTGCCTTGGTCCTTGGAGAACGACAGGGTGTGAACAATGGGGCAACGCTGAGGGCGATAATGGGGAATAGGCTCATGGAGGCCGTCTTTAGCGGACAACCCTGAACTGCGTAGCCACCAAACCGAGGTTGGTAGGAAAGGTTCAAAACTCTTGTGGCTCATGTATGAAGGCATGAAGCTTGAAGCTTCAAAAGAAGCCTTCAACGTCAACAGTGGATGAGCAAAAACAACACAAGGTGGGCGATACCGAATCTATGTCCATTCCACCTTGATCTCAACGTTTCTCGACGAATAACCGGCCTCCCTGTGGCTGTAGCGATGGCCAACTTTTTACGAAAGAGATTGATGACGGTGATGGATTGGCGTGAGTAGCTCGAAAGTGCAGCGGCGGTTGAGAACCACACAAATAAGTGATCGAGGGTTTGTTGAACCAGGTGGGAGGACAAAGTGATAAGATAAGCGCTGACTAAATTATCTTATCTACAACGCAACTTCGGGCCTCGGCCATCTTTCATCCACCCGAACTTGCATACTAAAATCCAACCCACTAAACTCCAAGTCGTTGTCCAATTCCTCAATGAGGGCACACAAGACTCGCTCGCACAATCGACGTCAACTGTTACCACTGGTCCTGCTTCTGTGCCACTGAGCAACAGGTGGCCACATTCTCTGAACAATGAGCGAGCTCACCGTGTCTCGGATTGTGGTTTTGCCAAGATCTCTTTTCCGTCTGTGGCCTCTCATTGTCCGACACACCTCAGGCTTTGACTCTTCTCTGTGGCTAATTCTCTGTATATAAAAAGCCCATCGGAGTAATGCGCCCCTTCCAACTTCTACACCTTGAACTTCTTCTTCATACACCAACACTCTTCCGAAACATGTTTTCCTCCGTTTCTCCACACACCCGTTCCTACGGCCAGCCCTCCAACGGGGGAACCACCCCTGCGCGACGACTAGGGCTCGCTGACATGCCCGACAAGGTCTTAGTCCGAATACTCTCGCAGTCGTATTCTTTCGTCGAAGGTCCCGACCGAACAGCATCGGAAATTCCAGACATCAAGAGTATCCAAGCGCTTGCCTTAGTATGCAAGTCCTTTGCGAGGGTTATCTTGTCTACCCCGTCGTTCTGGACCACCATCGTCTGCGGTGCCGATGCCCATATTCTTGACGCTCATCTCAAGCGAGTTGGCACGTTAGAACCGCTGAGGTTCCTTCGAAGCGATATCTCCCGTCGACCGCTCGCAGCGCCGTCTGTTCATCTCATCCTTTCGAAACTTGCTCGGCTTGAGGAGCTCAAGATCCCTATCCTCCGGTCAAGTGTCCCCATTTTGTCCCGGAAGCTTCATGGTCGGGCACCTCTCTTGAGAGCGTTGGAAGTCTACGTTTGGGACGCACTAGGATGTCCTCCCCTTTTGCTCCATGATTCCGCTTTATTCCAAGGCGCTCGACCAACCCTTCTCGCGAGTCTCAAACTCGGCGGCGTTTATATTCCATGGACGTCTCCCCTCATCTGCCCAACTTTAACTAGTCTTTCCCTCCATTCCCAACCTCGATTCGATTCATACGCCCGGTTCCGGCATACTTTCCTTCCTCTTCAGAACCTTGAGGAGCTTTCCCTCACTGACTGTCTTCCTCTTGCGACCACCGGCATTGGAGCGACGCTGCACTTGCCGCGACTTAAGAAGCTCGTCATCGTGGATAATGTCCCGGCAATCACTAGCGTGTTGAGCTCCCTTGTGGCTTCTCCGGAGAGTCTCATCATCCACGGCGCCGCCATCAAACATGAACTTCCCCCTTTCCTGCATGCTTGCACCCGTCTTCTCACTCGATACCACCCATCCGCCCAAACACCTCACTACCTTTCTGGCTTCCATCTTAACCGTGACCAATCGACCCTCCAGTTCCAATGTGTCGCTTCTGCACGGGAGAACCCGCTTCTTCGCAAGCCCGTCTTCGAAGCCAAACTGAACATTGAGAAAGGTACTTCCATCGGGTCGACTGTCGCCGCGACGATCCAGGGATTACCCCTCACCGAAGTTGAGGTGTTGACGCTGTTCCATTTCCCTGGGGACGCTGCAGAGCTTTGGTTGAACGTCGTCGCTCGGCAGATTCCCAAGTTGCGGTCGATTGTCGTTCAGCAGCCTACGTCGATCGAGTTCTTGAAGGCCTATGGGAAGTATCTGGATGAGCTCAACCCTTGTACTCCTCATGAGAGTCAAGCGTATGCGGGTTTGATGTTGATTCAGAGCGTCCGCTTGGTCAATGTCCATCCGTCTGTTCGGTTCAATCAAGTACGCGCCGATGAAGAAGAGGCGTTTTATTTTTCTGAAGTTATTCGGCGGCGTTTGAATCTTGGGCTCCCGGAAATTGGAATCCGTACCTAGGCTGCGCTGTGTATGTACTTCGTATCTCTGTTGCTCCCTTTCTTGTCTTCTACCTCCTGTGATACTACTACGTTTATTGATATCATGACTCGACTCAACTCTTCCGAGACCATTAAGTTGAGCCAATTTTCTCGTGGCCGCCCCTGGTACTCCTGAATTCTCCTGTCAGTTAGGCCTCGGCGTTCGGCGATGGGCGGACGACGCTTGGACTTGTTTCCTCCCCCGACATCCTCTTCTTCAAAATGTTCATCACTGACCTTCGAAAGCCTGATCAATCTCCGTTTCTCAATGCCAACGCCCTTGAATTCGTCATACTTAGATGGGCTCGTATGGTAAAAAACCAACATGGGCCGATCACTCGATTGCGAACTTCGAAGCACTGGACTGGCACTGGATCAGTACCATGGAAGCTGGATGCTTGTTTTCTCGGACTTATAGGTGGTATCCAAGACTGGGCGCCCCGTTTCATGCATGGTAACCTCTCTTTCTCAATCTGTTCCTTGGATATAAATAACATTCTACCAAGGTGACCGCCCGAACAGTGGAGCCAACCAACGTCTATGCATGCTGCAATGTCAACTGATGCTGATGGTGTGTATATCCGGGACATCAGAGCCTTTATGATCGCCGTCTGGCAAGTTGACGGTTGGTCCAAATCATGTAGCATTATTCGACAAATGTGAGCTGACAGACATACTAGGAATAGGATAAAAGCCTTCAAAGTGTGTGGCAAGAACGTCAAGCCCGGAAACCCCCACTACTTCTCCATCTTCGTCTTTGCTACTGCCTTAAGACATGGCTCCTTCTGTGGATTGGACGGCAGAATCTTCGACTGACCTTTGGTCTCAGTTGGCGGTGAACACGGCCGGGTATCTTGGTGCCATTGCGTATGGTAGGTGTCTACTCCACGTTATTTCAATATCTCACCGTTACTGTTGTAGGTCTCCACATAGCCGTCTATTCTACGGCGACGTATTTCATCCTTACGAGCAAGCGGCGCCTCCACCGTTGGAGGCAGCATTTCTTCAATACATTCGTCTTTGCCCTTGGAACGATACGGTTCGCTACGGCGGTTCGCTTCAACCAAGAGGCATGGGTCCTCCATCCATATTACCCTGGAGGACCGTCGGCATACCTGAAGGACGTTCGAAGCACACCCCTCGCCATCTTCGGGCTGAGTTGTGGGAGTTTGGCTAATTTTACACTTATTGGGTTGATGGTGAGTGTCACGACAGTCTTGATCTCTGGGACAATCTATGACATGAACTTATGAACGCTGTTAGTTGTGGCGCACTTACGTTGTATGGGACACTTGGTTCGTTTTGATCCTCCCAACAATTATCTACGTCTTTTCAATAGGTAAGTTCCAAATTCACCTATCATTGTTGGAACGTATTAAGTAAAATGATTCTACGTTAGTCTTCACATGCGCTGATATTGCCCACAACGTCTACCCACTTCCGGGAAACTGGGGGCCCAACCTCGGCATAGCTTGCTGGTCGATAACGGCAGCCAACATCATCCTTTTGACCGCCCTGATCGCTCTTCGTATCCTCTACCAGCGATATCAGATGAGAGATACGGGGGTGGCTACAACGGGAGGTGATCTCATGGGCGTCGTCTCGATGCTCATTGAGAGCATGGCTCCGGCGGCGGTGATTTTTCTGGTATTCATTATCCTCTATGCAAGGCAAGACGCGTTGGAGAGTCTTTTACTCCCTGCTACTATTCAGATCGTGGTATGTCTCTACGGCGCGTTTGTTTTCAAGTAATAGGCTAACATGACTGGTACCATTCTGTGCAGTGCGTTAGCCAGCATTTGGTGCTGATTCAAGTTTACCGAGGTCGAGCACACACGACCTCGGTTCCAAAAAGCTCTGTGCGGTTTGATCATAGCTCTGGCTCTAGTGAAATATCGCCCCAGCGTAACTCTAGGCAGAGTATTCGATTTCGATCTGAAGATACCTTGGGGGCACACGACGATCCATGTGATGTTACTCATGGATCGTCGCCTGGAAGTAACGAAACGACGGAGAAGGTCTAATTGCTTCTACCTACTCTATAACAGACGTCCTTGTCACAAGCTATGTCTCTTATGTACTTCAACATCTGCTCACTCAGTCTTCTTAGAAGTACTATGGATGCCTCTCTTAACGTCGTACTACGTCGTTGAGGAGCACTCCTATTTGTCCCTGGCCTCACGTGTCATAAAAAGTGAACTTTTCTGAACCCTTTCTCCTCTCAGTTACACAATTCCCTGTCCTAAAAGTCCGGGAAGAGAAAGCTCTCGAACAAGAAGTCGCCCATGTTACCATGCATGCTTGTCTTGCTCCCCTGCTCGGCCATGGTTTTTCTCCCGTGATGTTGCCCCTTGCTAGAAAGCGGTTAATGTCTTCCCAATACGAGGCCCGCTTCGGCTTCTGATGCAAGCCTCTGTTGATCCTACGCCAAAAAGCTAGCGATGACGCAGGACTATGACCTCATAGTCCGGGTGTGATCGACCATCAGTCGTCTCGAGACACGCGACACGCGATGAGAAGCGCATCCTTGGGCGGGCCATCAATTTAAGGTTCACGCATCTCCTCTCCGCTGGACGCATAGACGAACCTCTCTTTCTTCTCTACCACCACCATCACCCCCAACGACAACATCCTTGCTCGCTGTCCTCGACGGCGACGACGACCTCCCATGAACGCATCGCCCATCACCGCCCTCGACGCCGACCTCGATATGATGTTTAACGAGCTCGTTGAAAGAAACCCTAGCAAAGAACGCCATGAGCCCTCGAGCCAGATGCCCACACCGCCTGTGAGTTTCGTGTTTTTCAGTTGAGCTCATCGCTTTTGACGATGGCAACTGGTAGCATACACCGCTAACACCACCGCCGATGATGCTCTCGACGAGGTCAAACAGCACGTCTGAGCTTCCTATGTCTCCACCGCCGCCCAAATCTCCTACCATTGGGGCAAGCCCACCCGCTGATAACACTCTTGTTTCCATCGCCACCTCGTTTCATCCGTCTGCAGGACATGGTGATTCGCCGCCGGATTTGGTTCTCCTTTCATCGGATTCGGTGTTCTTCTACGTCCACAAAGCGATGATAACCCCGTCTACCACGAACAATTTCGGCGGGTTCATGCTTCGCACCGACAGATCTGGCAACAAAGTCGGCTGTGTCGATGGCTCCATGGATCTCGTCATGCTCCCTGATTCTTCGCCCGTTCTCAATATTATTCTCCACATTTTGTACAACATTTCGCCTACCCATCACTCGCCTTCGTTCACTACCATCGCAGACGCCGTTGGACGTTTGCATAGCGTCTACGGAGTCGACGTTAGGTCCATGTTGAAGGATTCGGCGCTCGGCCTGACGGTTTCTCCAGCGCATATATCCATGTATCCGCCCCGTCGGCAACTTCAAGACACCCCGTTGTTCAGCCTCATCGCATCGCACGCGCCTATA
>JAPEVF010000472.1:0-33704 GCA_029747585.1 Pleurotus djamor
GGTAAGGTGGTAAATTAGTTGGCTGAGGTCGTTGTGAATCAGTAAAACAAAGGTTGCCTTTGGGTCTTTATCTTTAAGTAACTCACCAGTGAACCCCCCAGCGTATCCTGGACCTCCGTGATGGTTCCATTCAGACTATGAAGCTCGGAACCGGTCTCGCGAGACTTTTGAAGTTCTCCCTGGAGACGGTTGAGGATATGCTCAAAGGTTAAGCCGCTTTTCCCGGGTGGGCGCATGCCGCCACCCATGCCGCCCATTCCATTTATGCCCTGCTGCATGCCGGACGACGACCGCCGTGGTGGGGCATTAGCAGGGTTGGCACCAAAGTTGAAAGAAGAGTTCATGGCATTCGACGAAGGACCCGCCTGCAATGACGAGGGTGCCCCATGTTGTTGTTGTTGCTGCTGTTGTTGTAACGACTGTTGGTGATGTTGCTGCTGCTGATGTTGTTCGGAACGTAAGGCAATCTGGAGGTCTTGTTCATTAAAGATGCAGAATACTCGTGCTGCGACTTTGTAGTGCAGAATTTTGTTGTCGTCACCAACAATGTCGATACCGAATTCCTGAAGCAAACTGAGCTTGGAAAACGGTGCGCATGGCTCTGGGAACGCACCACAATGTCGTCGCTTTTCAGGTCCCATGGATCTGATTCCATGCCCTCTGGACTGAGCCGCTCCCCGTTGATGAATGTACCGTTCGAGCTCTTTACGTCTTTTATGTAGATCTATATGCGCACCCAATATCATCACATTGCCGTACTTTGCAATCCCCAGCACCATGACTGGACGTACCTTGCCCCCCTCCTCCCAAATCTCCGCATGCTGTCTACTGAGAACTTTCGAGTCGAAATAGCCATTTCGTTCGCCTGGAACTGTCTTCGCATTAGTTTGACGTCCAATTTTCACCCGTTGGTTGCCGACGAGGGAGATGTGCTTGGGGACGAAGGAGTCGTTGAGGGGGTAGAGATATAGCGCCGGGTACATTTGTGAGTGCGGTGAGGCGAACGGTGAAGGAGCGGGCATGGATTTGGGGGCGAGGGAAGGGGAAACGTCGGTTTTGGAGGGGAGGGAAGGGGGGATCGAAGTGCACCAATCAACAGGTCACACACTCAGGCACTCTCCCACGGTAAACACATTTCTCCCACGCGCTCAGACCATCCTCCAGTCGTAATCACAATTTATTTATTGGACGCCAACTCTGGTCAATCAGCGAGTCCTAACACCCTTTGTCCTCTTTAACGGCTGAATTTCCTTCCCTTTTCATTCAAGTCAGTGCCTTTGTGGCGGTCCTTGTCCATGAGGCACCCCAACAAAGTAAACGCGCCGTTAACTTCAGGGCTGTCCACCGCCCAGCGCGTCGCCGGATCCCCAGTGATCGATCGAAGCGGGACTTAGTGTATGAGCGCATCCAGGTGGACAGAGATACGGGGACGAAGAGTCTGAAGGAAGAAATTCGGTTGACACCGAATGCGGGTATAGTTCGGACTGAAGTTCTTATTCTCTTTCGTATGCCGGGTGCTGCTAAGTCCCTCATGTTGGGTAAAGTTCGACCGTCAGGTCTCTCAAGGAATCAAAGACAACGTTAACTGGACGACGGTACCCGCATGACAAACTACATAAGTAGCCAACATATCTTTTCGCCCCCCGTCCAGTCAAGCTTAGGCTTGAGTTGAGGCCCAGTTAGCAATCGTTGTTGGTCCTACTTGGCGGAGGGTTGAAATGTGTGTAGGTGGACTTGATTCGTCGAAGAGATGTAAGTGAGGTGGCAATGGATGAGGGAGTGATAAACTGGTAAGAAGGAGAGCACACGTAGATCTCTGTTAGTATATCGGTTAGTACACGCGCCTGTCACCTCTGACTGGTCGCGCGAAAGCTGGGTTCGACTCCCAGACAGAGAGGCTGGACGTTGTAGTATACATTTTGTTCACCGTGCGCACGTTTGAATATCAACTCAGAGAAGTAACCATTATCAACACGACAAGTCAGATCAACGAATGTGGGCGAAGAATCCGAGCGTGGCCTTCCTCGAGTCGAACGAGTCATATTTGCTGAATATCAAGGTACTAGAAATGGGAGTGTCTAGTCAAAGTACAATCCACCATTGATGGACATCTACTCGTGTCATCCTTTTCAACGATCCAACCAGCACATTCAACGAAAATACATACCGATTGTCCTGGGCATGGATGCATGTCAGCAGTATGAACCAGATGGGCCCAGGGGGAAACTGACCTGTAATATATTCGGCATCCTTTGACGCCAAAAACGACACAAGTGCAGCAATGTCATCTCCTTCTGCCAGCCTTGCCACGGGGATCTTGGTAATGTCGCGTAGCAGAGCCTCTGGGTCGTCTTTGAAGAGATTTCGGGCTGGTGGGGAATGGATTAGGGGAGACAGGGAAACTGTGAAAGGGGTCTTGACTCACTCATGGCTGTATCGACGTAACCAGGTGCGTATGCGTTCACCGTGATTCCGTGTCTAGCGAGGTCTTTTGCTGCTGCCTGGGTCAAGCCTCTTACGGCGAACTTGCTCGCTGAATATGCTGACATGCCCTCGAATCCTTGATCTCATGACTCAGTAAAGCTTATGGACGACTCGTACTCAAATATGTGACAGACCTTGTTTCCCTGCGATTGACGATGCCCCGATAATCCTACCGCCTCGGCCCTGCTTGATCATCTCTTGCGCTGCGTACTTGTAGCACAGGAAGACCCCGCGTGCGTTGATGGCCTGCATGTTATCCCAGATGTCTGCAGTAGCTGCCCGTGCATCCGTCGCCGCATCAGGATCAAGGTTATTGACTTCGCTTCGATGATATGACGAACTCACTGTCAGTGATACTCGTCGCGCTGTGAATCCCACCATTGGCAACCACATCAGGAAAAACTATTTTGGGCAAAAGCTGAAAAAATCCCATGTCAGAAAGTAGTTACTATCTAGAGCAATCTGGAGTAGATTAAGGAAATAAAAGCGATTTCATGATCTTTGGATTAACAAAATTATTGATACACCCGCTTTCATTCTGTTTATCAGCTTTGAACAGATTTAATTGTTATGCAACTGTTCTTTATCTATTTTCAGTTGGTTTAGTGTGATTTAAAAGGACATAAAAAATAATGTCAGTACTTTCACAGGAATTCACATGATTTCAGAAGAACATACTATATATGTCTCAGCTTTAGCTGGCTTTTGTAGCTTTTGTAGCTCTTGTGGCCTTTCACACAGTCTGGCATCATAGAAAATTTTATTAGCCTCCTCGCTTATAAGTTATCCAACAATATAAATGTAATTAGAGATAGAAGATGTGAAGAAAACTCTTTGGTATTACAACAATTCATGCATTATAGGGGTGTGGGAATTTTTTGCTCATTGTTTGCGCAACTAGTTGCGCAAACGGTGAGCAGAGTTTTCCCACGCCTCCTCAACGATGAGCAGAGCACAATTCACATATCAACGCTTAAACAACAATTCACATATCAACGCTTAAACATCTTATTAGACATTCTGGTTTTCTTATGTGTATATAGATAAGCTTTTAATATTAGAAAATATTAGTGCAATCTTCATAGCTTGTAAAAATAACTAATGAGTTCGTGTTTGGCCTGGTAAAGTCTGGTTTATCCGGAGACTAAATAATTAAGAGTCCGCTTGAGGCCACGTATATCATAACTTCCCCTTCCATTCTTCCTCATTCTTCGCTTTCATTTACTAAGTTACCCACCCCATCCACTCTCAACATTTGATGATGTTCCAATCAAGTCAGCCTCAAGCTACTGGTATGCTCACATAGCACTCTTTATCTTCTTCATTAACATATATTTTCTAGAAGATTGGGATGGTTGCGGGAGAAGTCGGAACAGCTGCCAGGAGTTTGGTATGGGGATGGGGAGGAAAGGCAGTGTGCTGAGCACCATTGGACAAAGGTCAATGTCGAGGCCAGGTGAGTAACAAGCATCTTTTGTCTTGTATTTTACTCATAGAATTATTAAGATGTAATGGCTGACGAAATCTCAGAAATGATGGCTATGGACCTGGGGTTTTCTATTGAGGGTGTGATACTCTGTATAGCTGTACTATCCATCGTGTAGCTATACTATTGTCTTAATAAATGTCCATCTCATGCTTTAACACAATGAATTGGTGAATAAAAAAAANTTACATTGGACGAAATTCATTATTTTGCATGCATTATATTATAGCTTTTGTGGCTTTTGTAGATTTTGTGGCGTCTATGGCTCTGGTAGATTTCTTTACTTTAGGGGCTTGAGAAAGTTCATACATAATGGTACATGGATTTCAGTGGCTTTCCAGCGGCTATACTATTGGAGGTCAATCTTTCAATGCTTTTTTGAGCTTTAGTTACGCTTTTCAGAGCTTTAGTTGAATTTTGGCTACACATACTTTTTCAAAAGAACTTCTTCAAGTACATACTTCATCAACACTGGCTCATTTGGCTCACTTGTCTTTTCTTGCTTCAGTATAGATACTGTGGCTTTTAGACAGATAAGGGTTTTCCTGATGTAGTACAACCAAACGATATTGAAAGAATGACCTACCACTGTCAGACTCCTCAAACGGGTTAGGTTGCGATGGATCGTTTTCCCACAGCGTCAACGACTGACGCCATCGATTGACCAGCGGGGCCTCGAAGCTTGCTGTAAAGTCAACATGGAGGGCGGCATGCCGAGCTCGCATGGTAATGGCGCGACAAAGATGAACATGAAGAGCACGACCTATCAAGTAAATCAGTATAAAACGGGCTAAGATAAGGAAGAAACCCATACCCATATCAATGACCTTTCGTTGATTCCACGACACCGCATGGTCATCAATGGTATCCACGCGGGAGCCTGGACCCATGATCTTCGTGCTCATGCTGAGCGGATTGATATGAGCCCACCAGCGCTCGGGGTCTTCACCATCAGTCTCAGCCATCCAGGGAAGATAGCTGGGTGAGTACGTGGATTGACAGTCTGGACCGTGGGCGTATAGATGGAATTTCGGGACAATAAAGGTGACATCGTCAAAGACGTCAGTCGCAAGCTGCATGGATTGAGGGAAGGTGGTATTCCGTATGGCAAGGTTTTGCGACCACTGGCAGGCGATATTGTATGAGAGACAAAGGCCAGCGAACGCCTGATTGCGAAGTGTTGATAGCAGAACAAAATCAGTGTTGGCGTACCTGAGGAAGGGTATTGAGGTTGCGGTCAAGGATGAGCTGAAACGAGTAAACGTACCGCTCGCCCTTTTGTAAGCTACCCATCCCGTTCCGACGTACAAGGCCATGCTGTGCACAAAGAACCGCAACGACGCCGGTGGACGAATATCCAGATGATTTCTTCTTGTTTGCAAGGTCCATGGCCTTGAGTTTGGAATCACAAAGGTTCGGCTGGGGGAAGAGATTAGTGAAGGTTTGAAAAGTGAAGGTCATATGAAAAACGTACCTCAGCATCACCTGCTCGAGACTTGATGTATTCCATGTACGGCGCTTGTTCCACCCAATGCCCCCATCCATCTCCAAGCGGAGTGTCGTCCTTGGTTACTCGTTCTCGGTTTTTTAAGCAAAAGTTGGCGTTGATAGTTAGTCGTAATGTGTATAGCCATCTATGGGAGGGTCAGGATGGCTGGGCGTTCATCGTGACACACGTACGTACCGTTGACAGAGAGGCGCTGAGTTCCAGTCCTCGGGGAGGTTTATGTCGGGATGTGGGCATGCAGGGCATTCGATGGCGAGGGCACCAATCGTCGTGTGATCGATGGAATCGAGGCCGATGCCGGCTTGGAGCAACATATGAAGGTGACGGAATTGTCGAATACAGAGGAGGAACTGTTTGTATCGGTGGGGAATCTCTGCTACGCCAGATGGATCGGTCTGTCGTTGGATTGCGATGGCGTAGTCGTACGCGGAAAGCTTTGATTGGAGGTTCAAGATGTGGAAGGCGTTAAGATAGTTGTATGTGAACACAGTGCGGGGCCGGGTTGTTGAGGCCGGATACCATCGTGAGCGCAGGAGCTGGATGTGTTCGTCAACGGTGCTACAGCCACAAAAGCGAAGGTTGATGAGATGGTGACCCGAAGTATCGATGAGGAGGAAGTCGCGGCGGATATCTGAGGCAAGGGGGCATGGCGAGGTGGAATGACCTAATTGCACGGTAAGGCCAAGGGAAGATAGACTTGACGGGGAGAAATGGCCATCCCCCCAGGCCTATTCATGATATGAGTATGCAGAAGAGTTATAGAGACTATGCAACGCACCTCCATCAGGAAAAACAGATAAGCTTTGCAGTTCTGCACAGACCATTACAGAGCTGCCAGAGGCTCACAGGGTTACAGGGCTGACAGATTGGGTACCTGCTGTGACTTTTCTGAATAGTCTCATACAGAGGGTTGACAGGATATTAACAGACCTGGTTAGATACCCACAGCCTAATTTTAGACTCAACGCTCCATGGTATTTAATATATAATGCTGAATTACACCCAATTACTATACACATTCAAATGATCGATGATGCTCAAACACAGTGCAGTATACTCATCTCTACCATAAGGTCAATTGATATTTGCAGAAATGGCAGCTGGGGAGATGTAGAAACCTACTTCACAAATATTTACATAGATAGTTAAAGTGACTAAGAATGAAGGATGATCGTCTGGAAGAGGAATCAAGAGTGACTGATGGATCAATGTATGGCTAGAAGTACTTAGCTGAAGGTGGCATGGAATAAGAGGATCTCACTATCTATTTAGAGGGCTAGTAGAATGGTGAAAATAGATCAAAGCAAGGCGAATTGATCAAGGAGATATGGGAACAGCAAGGAAATGAGGGTATAATGTGGAAAACAAACCAAAGCAAAGGGATCCTGGCAACAAGCTAAAGGAAAATCATAAAGGGAGAGTCAAATGAGCTGTAGAAGAAACAAGGCAGAATGAGTGGGAAGGAGAGCAAGAAGAAGTTGACTGAACACAGCCAAAGCAGAGAAAGATGAAGGTGGAAGAGATGGGAAAAGATACCCAAATATATGGCTCACCTAGCTAAACCTCCACTTCGTCTTACTCAACCAAATAGCCTCTCCGGCTTCTAGAGGCCAACTGCTCCACTAGCCCATCCTAAGCTTCAAGCTAGTGAGGAAAGAGTTGAGACGATGTAGAGTATCTTGGCATGACTTGAGGTGAATATCTTGAGTTGAATATATAGTAGGAAAGCTGATAAAAGTGGAGGATAGAAGAAGAACAAGAAAAGAAGAAGAAATAGCAAAGCGAACATGAGGGATCCACGGTCATGTGCACCGATTTCGCGGCCCAAAATAGGGGCATGGGAAAGATCATGTGATGTATAAAAAAAAACTCTCAACTGAGAGTACACGTCATCAATAGTCATGTGAACCGATTTCGCGGCCCAAAATAGGGGCGTGGGAAAAATTCAGGTGAACAGTCCGTGCATAGAGACGGACACTTCACTAGAATTTTTCCCACGCATCTACTTTTGCCCTAATCATTAAGCGATTCTTCCTCTTCTCTTTTCCTATCATTAATTGTAGAACTATTTGTTGGATTCTGCAAGGCTGTATACAAGCTGTGCTTTATGCCCTTGTATGCTGCAAATCTTCCCACTGGCTATGCTTTTGAAGCATTTCTTTTAACTTTTCAATTAAAGTCTCCATAGAGATCCTCTTCAAACTTGCAATTCCATGAATATATGTTCTCTAATTCTTCATGCTCCATACATTATTTGTGTCTTGTCTTTGAAGCTTGCTTAAAATCTCTTTCTCAATTATATATACAATCAGCAATAATAAAAATATATTTTGAAAAGAAATTTATGTCTTTCTTTTATTACTATGAGTTTATAAATTTGATTTTTCAAGAACAGCTTTATTGAAGCTTACTTATATGGGGAATTATCCCCCATATTTATTAGATAGCACAAAACAACCACAGATTTCTTACAGATATCTTGTAGAATAGTTTAGAATAGGTAACAGAAGTCACAGTTAATTGTAAGCACAGACAGGCCTATACAGATACCAGTCAGAGGTACAGATGGCTTACAGATTTTCTGGTTTTCCTGATGACTCTCCTGCCAATGCAAAAGTGTTTGATATCCTCTTACAAAACCAAAACATGCGAAGGATCGCTGGTTTCCAGTCCCAATTACTGAACTCGTTTGTACCCGATCTCGGTCGACATTATGCGGAAGTCCTCGATGGTATCCTCCTGAGGCAAAACGAGCTTAAGCGGAATTTTGCTAATAGCAGCTTCGCCACTATCACCGTCAATTTCGGTCCCCACACCGTTTCCACCCCACACGTCGATGTCGCTGACCTTGCGTACGGACTCTGTGCCATCACCGCGTTGGGAAACTTCGATCCTGACCTAGGAGGACATTTAGTCCTATGGGATCTCAAGGTTGTCATTCGCTTCCCTCCTGGGTCCACTCTCCTTGTTCCATCTGGTGTCGTCCGCCATTCAAACCTTCCGATACAACCTCACGAAACTCGCTACTCGATTACACAATATTCAGCCGGCTCACTCTTCCGCTGGGTCAACAATGGCTACCGCTCTGACAAGGACCTTCTTGCTCATTTAGCACGGACTGGTTCTTCGAGCGAAGACTTCCAGCGTTCTCAGTGGAGCACGGGTCTATTGAAACTTACGCGAGTTGAGTAAATGTGGCCACCGCATCGAATCTATACCAGCTCTTAGATCCTACACCTGGACACTTTAGACGCACGTACGACAGTCACATTATCATATATCTTGTTCTCAACGGTCTTTATATATTCACCTAAGCTTGGTAACTGCTTCACCGACGCGGTGAGTCTGACTGGGATCGTTCACAAATTCTAAGTCCTCTCATACCTCTGCCATAAAAGTCAACTTACTAACCTCTTTCGTTCACGTTGCCATGTCCCCGGCCCTGGGATGATTGGATTGTCCATATCCCCTTGTGACGGCATCTTTGGATCCAAGGTTTTGACATTACCACATAATAAAGACATGGAGATAGTGGAGGAGAATTTCCAGTCCCCTCAAACCCATGTCTAACTCTCATCGCCATCACTTCTGCCGCCCATCCTTCTTCCTTGGGANGGGATGCCCTCGACGGTCTTGTCAGTGGACCGTTTTACTTGGTCTCCTGGGACCGAGTTGCAGGTATTTTTTCGTCGTACTCAATGTATGTCCCTCTCTTTTCTTGTTCATGAACAGTGCTCATGGTGTTCCTGCGTTGTTACAGGCGGTCGGTCAATGCGTATGCTGCCAAAGGTGCAACTGTCAGGACGGCGGCTACATTGCGTGATGCAATGGGAGCATTTCGGGGATTTTGTCTCCGCAACCACCCCCTCGATAACCATCAAGGCCAACCAGACTTCACCCGATCCATCGCGGAAACGGTTGCGCATCTCCCAATCGTCCACGCTAACGAGATAGGGCCGTTTGAAGCCATTTCAAACGATACTGAAGGCTTGAATAATCTCACTACTCCCATTGTGCCTACGATCCACGGCGAACACCACCTCTGTCGCCCACCGTTATTCCTTCTTGGCGATGCTCTCGATGCGCACATCTACGCTCTACGCACCGTACTACTTCGTCTCTTATGGCGATGTTGCCACCATCTATTCATTTAGCTCAACGTTCGTTTTCCCAAATTCTCTTCTTCCCTCTCTACCTTTTTACTCAAATATTTTATCTTCATTTGACCAGGCGGTCTGTTGATAGCTTTGCTGCCAAAGGTGCCGACGTCCAGGTTTTGACTAGCTTACGGGAGGGCATGAATGTGTACCGTCGCTTCTGCCACAATCACCACCCTCATGAGGATCACCAATCCGACTACGAGTACACACGCTCAGTCGCAGAAGTGGTTCGACATTTGCCGTACATCGTGTCCTCCGAGTCAGAGCCCGAAGTGGAGGCGGAGGGAGAAGTAGAGGCATATGACGGAGGGGACAGCAACGCGGAGGGCGACAGCAGCGAGCTATCTGAAGATGAAGAACGTTTCCTTACCCCCGCATCCTCCGGTTACGAGTCCAGTCACGGTGAAGAGCCCACTGTTGACGCCAGCCCTCACCAATCCAACGCCTCACTGATCTCTGACGATGATTCCAATGGCAACGAAGAGGCTGTCGATACCAGTCGTCATGTATCTTTCGCCATCCCTAACACCCACGTTACGGATGAAAGTGATGACGTCTCGTCCAACTGCCCAGATGTTATTCGGTTGAGAGGAGCCGCGACCTGGGACCATGGGCATCTTCCCAAGTACTATTTGGTTCGAATTGACCGGTTTCGTTCCATCTTGTTCAGCGATCGGTAATGTTCATGCTTCTGACGTCTTTAAGGAATGCTCATGGGTTTAATAGTGCCATGGCGTTTTACTATTTCACTGTCTGTATTGAGAAGGATGGAAGAGGCGACTTCATCCAAAGTGATGGCGTTCTTGACAGTCCCGACACCCTCGTTCGTGAACATCCCGACACTCAGTATGCGTATGGTGTTCGTCAATTGCCAACTGGTACCACTCATGTTTATGCCGATAGGTAAGTGTTCGCTCTCATCTTCGTGACCGGTACCATCTCTCAATCACACTGCCATCTAGGCGCCTTGCCCAAGCTCTATTCGAGCAGATTATCGAAGAAGGCGGGAAAGCATCCATGTGTATTTCCACCAGTCGTTTCCTGGCATTAGGATGGGTCGTTTCGAGATACGCTATGATGGGCTATGACTTCGAAGTGTAGAGCCAGCTGCATTGTCACAAACCTTAGACTTATTTTCTTTTCTTACTTTTGCCCTTCGATGTTTTTGCCCCCCAATTTCTCAATGAATATTTTACCAACCATCAGACGAAAAATTATCAAATAAACATTGCAAGATTGGACTAGATGTATCGGACTAAATTTACGGGGATGACTTGGATGAATTTAGAGGGGGGATCAGAAAGGTACATTGGTATATCAGTAACTCGCTTGTATCGGGGAGCGTACGCGAGACGTTTCGGCGGGATAGCGACCAGGGTAGGTAGGCGTAAACGTAGAACAGATCGACCGCTACAAACTAAACGGATCGACCGCTACACCAAAAGGGCTTCGGCTTCGGGCAGTGAAGAGCAACCAGGGGAAGGAATAACGTTCAAGAACATCAAATGAGACGGCGATGTTTGTCAGTAAAGCGGGCGACCAGGGTAAGGGGAGATAGTTCACGAGGTTGCGACGACCTAGGTGCGTGTCAGTGTCTGAAAGAAAGTAATATTAGGCCATGCGCACCTTGCTTCTCCACCATTGTTTTTTAATCCCCCCGTGTCCACACCGTCATCTTTTCGACCAACAAGCTCTCGTTTTGCATCGTCCAACCCATTCACACCATTGTTCTCTCATTCGTCGCATTCATCAACTTCAGCAATGCCTGGTTCCAACACCGAAAAGGCCTCTGCAGATGACCGTACGAGCGCAGCGGGCAACGGCGAGGTGAAGGCCCAAACGGAGAAGAAGAAGCCTGGAAATCCTGGTGATTTTCATGGTCAGAGGTTAGCGTTCCTCGAGTCAAAGTATGGCTCGTACCGGCTGGCGTCCGCAACGAACCCCAAAGCTGTGCGGGAATGGTATCGAGAGCATCTATTCCCGGAGTGGTGGGCTCGGTTCCACTGGAGCCTACCACTCGACCGTGAACCAAGTCCCACGGACACGTTCGCTGATGAGAAGACGTTATCGGCGAAGCAGCTCGAGGAGAAAGCAAAGAATATGACCATGATCAATAATGTACGTCTTCCTCGCAAACAATGAAGGGCGATGACAGAAGCTAACCATCACTATTTAGAAAATCAGAACTTGGTATAACAACAGGCGAAACACGTCGAATCTTACCTCTAAGAAGAGTGTTTGGGGACCTTGGCTTGACCAGCTGCGTCTGGTTATGTGTGCCCCTCCACGTCGTGCGCACAGAGACCAATTCTACATGAAACACCCAAATTTCAAGGACAAAGTGAATGCGGCGTTCGACAAGGAATGGGCGGAGGAACCCGACCAAAGCGCAGGTCAGATGATGAAGGTTCGATGCCGCGTGGCCAGGAAGCTTTTGCGAGAAGAGACGGTCGAGGTACAAGCAGCGTTGGAGGATGAGGCGGAGGAGGAGTACCAAGTTGCGAAGAAGAAGTATGACCTCGGGTTGAGCGCTGAGAGTTACTCAAGCGCCGAGGATCGTGACGCGTAATTCTTTATCTTTTCTATTATCTACTCCCCCAGCCCTCACAAATATACGGTTTTCAGTGCTATCGAAACGCTTGCTGCCGTGATCCAACCTTTGTTAGATGGAATTCGTACACATACGGGTATGTATGTAGGCATGACGGCTGTATTACCTTCGGCCAATCCCTCTCAACCCCCGCGTTGCACATAGTGAGCAAGCCTCTTCCTCCCGCAAGGTTGTAGGCTGTAGCTTACACCTTCTTTCTGTAGCTTGAGCTCAGGGAGATCCCAGACCGCGCAGGACTTCTCCGCTCAAGACCCGGCAGGCTTTAGATTGTTTACCAGACTCTTCATGCGATGGTGTGCTGTCGCTGAAGGAAGTGAGTAACTCCTCCCCTCTTAGTAGTCTCACCTAACATCAAAGGTCTAGCTCTGCCGGAGTCGGCACTCCAGGGAGTGAACGGTATGGATCCCGGATCCATCCCTTCGACGCCAACGTCATCACGGCTTGCTACCCGTCTTCAACTTCCCCCGATTCCCTCTACTCCCTCCACTCACTCTCATCTCAACACCGAATTGAAGCGATCACTCGATTTACTAGCTCAAAGACTTCGGGAACAGGGCAAATCCACCATTCCACCTGGTCCAGAGCTATTGCTTTCCATCGCTCGAATGGTTCCCGCAGAGAAGGAGAAGCGTATCAAGACCCTCTGTGCAATGGAGGACTACGAATTCTCAAGGGAGAACAACATCGCAAAAAACAATGCTGCTCTCGCCAAACTAGGCTTCAAGCCCACTGTCCACACCGATATCGCTGCAGAAGATGAACGCGCGTATGTCCCCGAGAACTCAACGTCAACCCCCATCTCCACCCCACCCGTCGACGCTCAACGAGGAGGTTGAGCGATCAACCTGCTCCATCCCATCAAGTTCCTTTCCCTTCTGGCAACAAGGACTCAGCTGCGACGCCCGACCATAACGCTCCACCCAGGACACCTGCACAGTTGCCCAATCTAGCATCACCCCCTGCCGCCGTCAACGACAACCCCAGCGCCATGGCCCACGATAAGTCATCTAGCCTGCCCCCAGTCGACGTCAACAAGAACACTGTTGGCAACAATGCTATCACTGACAATACATCACCTAGTGCCTCCTCCACCTCTGAACCCGTGAACGCTTCCGCCATCATCACAGACCTCATGGATGATGCGGCCGATGTCGACGCGCCGATATGGTTTTCGTCCGCGTATTCCAAGTTTCGATCGGTCGACGAGACGGTTTACGGTGCCAGTTGGTTTGTGGCGATCAGGGCCTGGAGGGATATAGAGGGCTTCTATGGATACGCAGCAAACGTGCGTTCTTATCCGTGTTATTGATATTGGTAACTGACATCTCTCTTCTAGGGAACAGCACTCCCAACATCTTCTCGCCCTCCGCAGGTCGCTCTATGGATCAAATGTGCGCGATACAAGAATATCTACAACAAGATCCCCGACCTCGACCCGAAATGGTTTGCGAAGCTCTGGTGGGCATGGTGGTTGAACGCCAATCCTTCATGGAGGGAGCGCACCATCAAAAACAGGCTCTCGACGTCGGGCTCCGGTTCGTGGGATCGCATCGTTGCGACTGGGATCAATGGTCTCCTCAATGTCCTTGTGACCTTGTGGTGGTGGCGCGAGAAGACTCCCGACACGTCTTCCTCCCTTGTCGCTTGGAAGGAAGCCGTTGCCGATGTAGCACATGCCTTGAGTGCTGCTCGCACGGAAACGCTATCTGCAGACCCCGACACCTCTCATCCTCGTTTTACCAAGAGGTGCGTAGTCATCCTTTCTCTTTTCTTTTGTTTTCCATGCTCACTCAGCCCACCAGAATTCGCACCGCTTAAACGTGTCTTGAATTCATCATCACCCCCTTCATCACCCCTTCCATACTCCTATGCTGCTCATTTTCCTCACATTTTCTTCGCATTTCCATANCCCCTGTCTATCCCCTGCTCCTCCTTTGTCCTGCCTGTTTTCTTTTGCCCCCTTCGTCTCCTGATATACACCCCTTACGCTCCTTTAACTATTGAACTCTGTTAGCCCCTCCTCATCCCCTAAGTCTCCTTAGTCTCTATACCCATTACTCCTGTCCCTCCTTTAGTAGCTCCCCTGTCCTTACTCTGGTGAATAGATGCTGGTTATCTTATCTTATCCTGTTTGATCTCCTCACAATCAATGATTGATCAAATCTATTAGAAAAGCGCAATCAGTCCCCTTAAGATAAGATTAGAGAAAGGGGGTACCTAGTGGTCTGTGAAGATCATCTCATAATAACTTACAAGTCACAAAAGGGGGACCCCCTGGCTTGCTGTCAGTGGCCATAGGCATATCTCATAATCCATTATGGCATTATCATAATCTATTATGAGAATCTTACCCAGTCATAATGCAACAAGCCTTGGGCTACCACCCATGTCGTAATGGATTATTTCTACAGCATTAGCTGCATCTTTATCTTTCTCATCTTCATCTTCGTCTTCATCTTCCTCTTCACTACTTTCCTCCCTCTTCCTCTTCAAACCCACCCCGCTTCCCTCCGCCAGACCTCCGAAACATTCCATCATCGTCTTCACCCTTTCAGCCAGAGTCACAAACTCGACTGATAAGGCCGCCTGCATGCTGGCCACAGCCTTCTTCAGCCCCGTAACCTCCGTAACCAACTCCGAAACCCTCTCCTCAGTCCCCTCCTCCTTATCCTTCAAGTCCACCAAAACATCTTTGACTTCTTCAATACGACCAGTTAGGTTACCAAGTTCCTGAACTTGGCTGGTAGGGACGTTGGTTGTCCCCGCATTCTCCGCATTCTCCGCCACCTCCGACCTCACCACCTCTGATTGCCCAGACACATGACGATTCTTCGTTCTCCTACCCTTCTGGTTTACCGGAACCGTTTTGTCGACCGGATTGCAAGTCTTGTGCCTTGTTGCACACCCCCAACAAACATGGGCACCACAACTAAGGAAAAAAGATTAGACTTGAAGAATTTGAAGTTAAAAAAGGACTTACGATTTTGGATTAGCATGTGCGACACACGCAATGCCTCGGTCTTTGCAACCCTCGCAAGGGTTAGCCATGGGCTCTCCGCGAAATTCCCACTGGCGCCACATTGCCGGTGTGATGTTGGCAGGACACTCCTCATCGTCCTCATTCCCTCCGCCTACTCCACCACCTCCAACATTTTCATCATCCCCATTCTCGCCCTCATCCTCCTCCTCGTCCGAACTCGGCTTGTCTTCGACGCACTGGAAACCACCAAGAGATCGGATACGTTCTGCAAAGGAGTCAGAAATTGTGGAAATAAGCAAAAAAAAAAACAACTTACCATAACTTGCGAGCAACCTCTGCTCACGTGCTTCCTTCTCTGCCGCCCTTGCAGCCTTCCTCTCCGCCCTCTCCGCACGCCTCATCTCCGCACACTCCCACTGCCGTTTCCTATCCTGACGTTCCTTCTGCAACCTATCCGACTCCGACTGCCGCAACCCAACAAGGGTAGCCTGGTACTGATCCCGTTCTTCGCGGAGTGCGCGGACCTGTTCTCTCCGACGCATAGCCTCGCGCTCATGAGCCCCTTGCTCCTGTTGGCGTTGTTCGATAACCGCGAAGGGCACGAGATAGCCGTATTCGTCCTGGTACAACCGTTCATGGGCTTGCATGTTGGACTTAGAAATTTCGAGGTCGACGCGGAGTGGGTGAAAAAGGATGAGTTGTCCCGATTCGGAGTGGTCCTTATATATGGACTGGATGTTGTCACGTGTTTGGTTTCCCTGGTCTGTGCGCATCNTTTTTTTCGTCCTCCCCACCTGTCCATTCTTCACCTATTTTTGGACTTTTCTTCCATTCTTCTCTATTTTTAGTATGGCCTCTTTGGGATTTCGGCCTAAACGGGGGGTACTGTTATGGTCCAATCCTCGGCTAACACTTTCCTCCTATTTATCTCCTATCTCCCCTTTTCCACTTCCTTATTCCTTCTCCCTCCGCAAGCTCCTCGAGCTCCGCTTCCTACCTTTGACTTAGCTATTCCTCTCCCCTGGACCCTTTCCTTGCCTCAAGGCTAGACACATGTTGCACTTGGCTTAGTCTTGGCTCCGCATGTTACCACTGCTGCTCCATTACATACAGTAGGTACCTCCAGTATATATATAGGCGCCCCAGGTAGAGTTACAACTAGTCGAAATATCAGTTCTAGTTTCCCCTCACTAGGTGCTCCGTGCACAAGGTCGCTCCGACATCTCTCCGTCATCTCCGCTCCTCTTCTTTATTGTCAAGTCCATTCTCATTCCTCTCTCCTTTCTCACTAGTCACTAGTTGACTTAGTCTCTACTCGTACGACTCTCCGCTAGCTCCGCTACCTCCGACTCGTACTTTCTTATCTATCTCTACTGGAACCATTGAAAGAGTGGGTGATCAAGTTAATAACTTGATCGCTGGTTCATCTCGTCTCCTCCGACATCTCCGACGTCTCCTCCGACTCTCTCCTAGCCCCCTAGGAGCTTCCCCTGTCCTCGTTCCTACGCGCCTTAACAAAAGGAAGTAATCCGGGTCATGAAATTGTGGGGACTCGCCTGCACTGCGGCGATGACGGTGGTGGAAATTTCCATCTACGGCAACGTGAATATCGCCGCCGCTGAGAACACAATTTGAGCAGAAGTACGGAATGAACAGGAAAGCATACTGTACACATGAAACGAGCGGCCAAACATATGGCCTCCAAAACATGCCGGGCAGCGAGCCCGAAGTCTCCGTGAGCATTGAGAGGCTGGTGGTAACGCTAATGTGAAGTCTAGAGGAACTCAGTACCATAATTTTGGTAGTAGACTTACATGACTCAGAATTGGGAGGGGTAGAAGGTGCCGGGTTGTCCTTCACCTGAGGCGCAGGGTGAGGCTCAATTAGGCTCGGCGCAGGCTGCGTGGAATTAGCTTCGTTGACCAAGGTAGGAGCCAAATAGGAGGAAACCAAGTTCTGGACACGCCTGTCGATTAACACGCGTAAGCTATCGTGCCATTGCAAAGCTGCCGAAAGACTCCTTCGAAAGGGTTCCTTGACTTCTCCTCCCTAGATGGTGGTAACGGTGTAAGTAAGGTGGCAATAAGATGGGCAGCATGGAGGGGGCAGCGAACCGTGGTGGTATTTGTCAAGATGTATCCCCGCCGTAAATAGTACTTCTTGAGGGCATGCGACATGGCATGAACAGCATCGCACGATTCTTCAAACAACGTGTGGTAGAAATTGAGCAGGTCGAGGGAAATAGCCACACGAGGTTGGCTGGGGGCGGCAGGAAAGAGTCCGTGGGTGACTAGGCGTTGTTGGATTGTTTGGCAGGCGCATCCCACTACTGTAAGATATTTGAAGTCTGATAGGCAATAAGGGGGTGTGCGTGGGTGAACGGTGAACGAGTACGAGCACGGGTCCCATCATAAGGGCATACGGAGTGGCTTACGATCATAATAAAGGCAGAGTATTTTAGCAGATTTCCGTACGCAGAATTCTTCAGGGTGGAGGCACTTGGGGCCGACTTCATTTGCAGGAACCACTGGTTTGCTCAATGAGGTTTGCTCGTATTCGAGGAAAGGCTGGACTAGTGTCTCTAAGAGACTTTTCCAGGAGCGATATTGGTCAATAGCGGGAATCGAAGGTCCAATAGTCTGCCGTCTTGCTTGGGATTTCTGTGGTGAANGGGGGGGGAGTCTGACGAGGCTGGAAGCCATCATTATCCATAGGTTCCATCCCCATGTCGTGATCTACTACATGGATAAACCGCGGGGAACCAAAGCGAGAACATGAGACGTTACCTTCATTGTCACAATCCAAGAAGTCGGTGTGTTCAGCGCTGTCGTCAACAGGTTCCTCGCCGGTGGCTGGCTTCATCAACTGTTGTAACTTCTCTTGCAACCTCCGCAACTTCATATCCTGACCAAGCACCTTGACTAACTCAACCTTTCGAGGGGGTCTCTTTCGTGGGCTGGAATACGGCACCCCCAGTCCAGGGACATATTTTTGAGAGGCGCGTTCAGACTTTGGCATGAGGAATCACCGAATGAGTGAAAAGTTGTAATAGTCAAAGTGCGTTTTCATATATATATATGCAATAATTACAGGAGCCTCGTAAATCGCTGCGAGGCGCAAGGCGCGGTACGAGAAGGTAGGGGGGCGAAGAAGCATAAGGGCTGAGAGCACGAGCTGCGAGGGGGGTCATCTTTTGCGAGGATGGAAGTGTACCAAAAGGGGATAAATGTGTCCCATCAGATCTATTCGAAGCACTACAAGGTTACGTACATATGACGTAAATCTACGAGGCCGACCTCCAAGGCCACTTCCTACTACCAAATCAAAGGGTCTTGGAGACCTTGTAGGGTGGTGACTTAGGTGTCCCGCTATCCATCCCAATACCCCCGGAACCACAACTTCCGAAATTGATGAGTTGAGCGCCGAAAGTACGCGCTAGAGGACGATACTCAATGCGATTAGAGAATACTCAAAAACAAAGACGAACCGAGCAGCGGGCGATAAGGGATTCGAGGCGGTTGATGGGGCCAGCTGATGGGGAAAAGGGAGGGGTGAGTTTTTCTTCGCCTTTCTGTGTCTGGCAAGTATGGGAATAACTTACTGGGAGTTGTAGATAGATGTCGCCGCTTTGGTATAGATGACAGAGGCGGTTTTGGCAGTACCCGGTCAACCGACCTCTTCCTGGTACCTCCTGTCCGAATATCGGTTTTCAAGAACGTTTGCCGTACAATACAGGAGTGCCAACACCACACGAACATACTCCCAAAATGAATAGATGCATCTTGGTCTCATTGGGGAGATTTATGAGGCCGAAGGTTGGGGTGGTTCTGGGGGCAATCAAAAATGGTACGTCTTCATCAGTTTCCATTGCTTCGAAAATGCTATAATTGACTTGCTATCGCTCTCAGACACCTACAGCCAATCCCCCAAGGCTGTAGTCGTCAAATCGGATAACCTCCTTCCATGCCTGTACCCCGGAGACACCCACCTCGGAGAATGGACTTCAAACATGGATGTTATATGCGCCCAGGCCTTGCAACCACGTCACGAACACCATACTAGAAGGAATATATGAGCTAAGGAGTTGTTGCGGAGATATCTGAGGTCAAACATTTGTCTGGCTCTAGAGACACTTGGACTGGGTACGTTTTTGTCAGTTCCGTTCGCTTCTAAAAATCCTTAATTGACTTGCTCAAAATAAATCTCACCCACCCGCAGTGAACCCATTGTTTCCGTAGGCCTTGAACTGAACACCCTCCATCACAAATGAGTAAATGTACAACAATCTGACAAATTTGACTCATGAGACATTCACACTCTTCAAGACCTTTTCCAGCGCACCTGCTTTGTCTAGTGGATGTGGTAAGGTAGGAGTCAGACAGTGGTTCTGCTGCGAAGCTTGCGCAGACTCATCCAAATTTGACTTGCACTCCTTTTTGCGTCGCGACGCCATTATTGGCGGGTTGTAGTATTCAAGTTATCTCTCAGCTCCAACCTCCCCTCCATTGTTCCTTTGTACGTGATTACCAACAAGTGCCGCACACGCTTCCCTTTTCGCGGACCCGTACTCGCCACGCCACGCGGTGGCCCACACTAACAAGTTAGCCTTCTTCACAAGTTCTTCTGCGAGTCGTTTTGAACGATAATAGTTGTTTTGTGGGGTAGGAGGATCCGGAGTTTCGTCACTAATGGGCGGTGAATCTGAATCGTTCAATGGCCCAAGTCGCAGGTACTTTGCAGTCGGAACAGACACCCCAGCGGAGGATGTGTATATTAGAGTTGCGGCGGGGAGTTCTTTCACAGCTTCCAAGACGTTGATTACTCCCCGGACGTTGGTGTTATTGGAATGATGCCAAGTATACGCCGCCCTTTCGAAGACTCGGATGGCCGCTGCAACAAGGTAGATGACCTGTGCCTGCTTCTTGGAAGGAAATGGAGCGAGGATAGCGTCCCTTATTTTTTGGGCATTGGTGATATCGGCTTGTAGCCATGTCACACCTAGTCGACTACCGAGATCTGGAGGTGGTTCGTGGCGGCCGATGATGCGAATGTGCGGTTCACCACGCAGTTGCAACAGCTTGACTATGTGGCTGAAGGTGCGCACAAACGATAGTTCAAAACCATGTGCACCCTATCGCAAGAATTTAAACATACCTGCCAAGGAAACCAGACCCTCCGATGACAATGTAAGCTTTCGACGTCTTTTCCATCGGGATACTTGCACGCAGGCGCACATCAACGTCGCCGTATGAGACTTGGGAGAGCGCGTTCTCGGAGGCATCGGGATGTAGTGGGGGAGTGAGCCCAGAGAGACGGCGAGAAAGCTCGTGGAGGTAACAGCTGAAGCCTGGCACGCAAAGCGCCAACAAGGTGATCAGCTTCATTACTACTAGGACAAGTCACTGCCGGAATGGCGAATCAACGTTACACGGATACGTATCAAAGCTGGGATTCGATTTGGATCAAAATCCTTGGAATCTTGATCAACCCATCAAGGCAAGTACCCACACTGCGTACATCATCTTGGTCATCACGGTGATCTATGGAAGAAAGACCTTGGGAAACTCATAGTGTGAGTCTCTGTCCGGAAGGGGTTCGGACGACGAGAGTTTCCTGTGGTTGGTGAGAACAAACGTAGGTAGGAAACGGTCAGATTGGGTGGACTTTTGGCTATCCGATGGGCCAACGAATATATGACGCATCTTGGTTAACGTACCAAATTACAATACAGGATATCAACTATCTTCTCTTCTATTGACGATCTCTTCAATTTCTAGTTCATGGGGCAGCAAGACGGCTCTATCGAGGGCAAGTGGTAGCCCACGGTGTCTTCCGCGTAATATGACAGCGCACACGATAAGCTTTGATAGCGGATGGAAGACTCCCGTAAGAGCAAAGTTTTCCTGAGAAGTGAATCAAGATGAGTGAAGCATTTCGCATGAAAATGGCAACAAAATTTCACTCTTGGAGTTCCAATGCTAATGCCAACACATCCGTACGCAGATATAAGTTCGAAAACTACGAAGATGCAAATATCAACTCCATTACAGAGCTCGAGGGGAAATCGCGTGCTCACGAATGTTGAAAACATTAAACCAGCCATAGTTTTCCATATTATCAATGTTATTTCTCTTGATGACCATGTGAAGTAAGTCCGAATTCGGTACCACGGCTTAAGTTAGGCGACACACCTCAACGATGCAAACCAGGAACAGCGCTAGGACTAGCCACCACATATCTGGGACAAGGCGGATGAATCGCGTGAAGTGAATTACTGATTGGAGAACACCCACCAAAGGCTAGTTGACTACGGACATGGACAGCGAGGTAGCGGCTCCATGCTTCGCGCTTTGTTTCAGCCGCTCGAAGATATTCTTTCTTGCTAACTTCAGGCAGGCCGACCTCGCTTCCCAGCGACTGCTCCTTATATATATTGGTCGAGCGGACGCTGAGGGAAAGTGAATTGGGCGGACCGACGCTTGCAGTAAGATAACGTACCTCATAGCCACGGGGTAGGCACTGATGTACATCATACCAGCGTACAACACTCTGAGGATAGGATTGTTAGACGGTGTGAATGCATGCCTTGAAGGTGAGCAACGGACTTGACGGCTGGAGCGACCAAGGCAAGGGGCACTACTGAGAAGCCCGCGGTCCGCAAAGCTACCCCTTGGAAGAAACCAACAATGCATCGTACACCCAATGGCAAGTCTGAGAGTTGATTACGGAGGTCCAAGACGAGAAAGAAGAACCAGTCGGCGAACCTAGCGACGATGGGGTTGTCGATCCTAGCCGAATAAGGCAAACGCAGACTTACATCATGACGCAGACGACGCCCAGAAGAAACCAGGTTTGGTGGGAAGGGAAGAGGTATATAAAGCAACGGCGGGGATTCTTGAGGAGGAAACGCAAGGTCTGGTGTAACCTTGACGTAGTGGGGAGACAAGACGCGGTGGCCCAACTGCACCAATTGTCAGCGCGAAGTCTAACACGATGACAATCCAACACACATAGTAAAACGTAGGCTGAAAAAGGATGGGTATGTTAGAAATAAGGGAGGTAGTTGGTGGGCAATGCTCACAAGATGGGCTGGAGCAAAGGCCACATGAGCGGCGAGCACAATTTAGACTGTATTGACTTACGAAGCAGGTATTTCCAGCAAGGATAAGCGCACCTAGACAGAGAAGCATCGGATAGGCTTGTTGGAAAGGTATCATGGATTGATCAACGAGTGTCATGCCCGTGTTGGTCAGAGCAGATATGGTCAGGAAGAGTGCGAACCTAGGTGAGTAAAGTCAGATAGACGCACGTATGCCAGTTCTGAATTCAACGCACCAGACAGCGGGGATAGGTCTATGCTGCTGCGGAGGTAGTAGTACATCCCGCCAACGCCTGAGAGAAAGATAAGGCGCGAGGATAGCAAACCCAAGCATTTGTAAGCCGAAGTAATACTAGAATGATCATTCAGCGCGCTGAATGGAAGCAGTGGAGAGATTGACCGGAAAGCTTACGCAAGGGAGAATCCATAGGAGAGCGGTAAGAGACCGATACTCTAGCTCTTCTATTTGCCGTAGTTTCTGGGGATCGCGAATTATAGAGCCTTCAGCACGTTTCTGGGGACTCTGGGGTGATCTAGTCGACGGTGAGCTTGAGTTACCGATATCCAGCCGCAAGACGGACTGGGGATGTATGCCTTCAATGAGGTGCGATACCGATGGGTGGCTTGTCCAATTGCTAGTGGATGTGACAACGGATGGGTTGGGAGGGAGGTGTGGTCGTTGGTAGTGGTAGAGAGCTATACACTCCAATATAAGGTATTCGAGGGGAAGCGGAATGGAGACAACTTACATGACGGTGCCACACGCCTCCCAAGGGTGGCTTCCGGATCGGAGAGGCGACGACTGAGCCTATTTTCATGTTGCTAAGGTGAAAAGACAGTAGAAGGGGGTTCAGATGGTACATACCTCCTTCGTTGAGGTTCGTTGAGCGTAAAATCGTCAACTTTCTCTACGATAGGCAACCTCTGATCTCCGGATTGGGCGGGAAAATACTGCCTGAAATCAAGCGTTCAGCGTCTCTTGATCACGCATTCCTGAGGTCCCTGTTACCTGCGAATCAGGACGACAACCCAGGATACAAATATCTGGAAGGATAAAGGGTGAGAAACAACACAACAGGGTAGAAGCGCGCCTACGAACTGGACTTCCGATGCACATGAGCAAGAAAAGTATGACCTGCTGCCAACGCGTCAATGAACTGATGTCGACGGTCTCTAGCCCGCAGACCGCCATAGCGCTGATACAAAGAAACAATGAATCCAAGTACGATATGTGGTATCGTCCATTGCTGGCGTAGAAGATGGGCGAGACAAGCAGAGGTATAAGAGTGCTGCGACGGAGAGGTTAGGTTCTCAACTGGTAGCGGCAAGAACGTAAGAATGGGTACTCACAATGCGATAATGTGTATTCGAAAGAAGGTCAGGTGGCCCCGTATCCTGTGAACCGAGAGCCCATGCCATGCCATGCGACCGAGATCGTATAGCGGGGGGACGCGGGACGACAATGTCCGTCGAAAGGTCCGCTGGATAAGGGCGACAACGAACGTCGAGGGTGATGACGCGAGACCCTAGTACGAAGACACTAGTGCCCATTCTTACTGCCAGTCCAGAGTTTAGGTTACCTCCAAGTTCCACTTGGCACTTTTCGATAGAAGGGAAGCTCGTGCCTATCATGCTAGCACATTCTCCTCAATGCGACAATACCGGAACCTTAGACGAAGAAACATTGAAGCAGACCAGTGATGTGCTGACCCCTGGTCAATGACTGGGTCACGGCGATTGTGGTCAAAGGGTATTGACTTGACTTGACGTTTGACGCGAGAAGAAGGGTCAAGCGCCTATCAAGCGCTGGCCAGTACTTAACCGTCCAACTTGGACGCACAATGGACGCATTGGATGCGAGTCCGTCAGAATTTGGTCAAAATACTACTCCCGAGTCGGAGTCACAGTAGTCCTCAGATGTCTCAGGCGCGGTGAGGAAGACGATTAGAACAACTCAATGATTGCTCGACAACGGTGGCAAGTCACGACCGTGGGCTTTCGTCGTTAACTTGCGTGAAGTCGTCGGCTTCTGCTTTCCGGGTGCTGTACTCTGTCATGAAGGTGGACACTGCTGGTCGTCTCCACAGTTATCGTCGGCGCAAAATTACATTGCCCTCTCCATCAGCTCCCTCGGCCTACTAGCTCTTGCTTCCCTCGGTGCGCTATTGATTGAGAGTTTAGCGGCTAGCCATGTGGTCGAGCTCATTCGGTAATGTTAAAATAATATCAAGGTTCCCCGCCGCAAGGCTGTTTTCGTCAACAACGTCACTCTGAACCTCATCCCAAACAAATTGATACAATGATCAGGTGGGTTCCATCAACCACAAGTATTGAAGTTACGGTGCCATATGTGAAAGAACGTGACATAGCCAAAGCGCACCGCGCAACCATAGGCTTCGGACACTGGTGGTTCCCCGGCTTGAGGCTCCCCAATCGTCCGACAATCTTGTGGCAACTGTGTGCGATCCTTCTAACAGCCTCCAGTATGCAAAGGGACTAACTGCTACTATGACAGAAGGGACGAAGATAAACGACCTTTACAAAGTGCTGTATATAAATAAACATTCAATTGTGCTTGACCCCTCCTCGACGTCAAGACTTCTTGACCTTGACTTGACTGACCCCATTGACTAGGGGTCACGTCAAANGGGGGGTCACGTCAAGGCACATCACTGCGTTGTACTCAACTCTACGTAGTCATGGACGCAGACAAATTTCGATTAAAGGAGGTTGGCTTTGCGAGTGTGGCTGAAAGCCTGAAATAAGGATCTTTGCATTCCATGGCGAACTATGAAGAAGTGGGAGAGAGCTGTACTCTACTCTACTCAACGTTACTACCGACCTCCAAGCCTAAGGTGAAGCCTTCTTAAAACGGCAGTCAACCGAGATGCTTCGGTCTTCTCGTGTAAGTTCCACACCAATCCTTGAACGATGCAGCGATGCTCGGAGATCTGCTCAACAAAGCAAGCAGGAGAAATGTGTAAATCAACCTTCATGGTTCCACCATCAGGGAAAATGCTGGCTCGTACCAAATGTGACCAAGCCCATAGATGAGAACCTGTACACAGACAATCCAACAATGGGGAACTGTGCGCGAGCCTTCCAGGTGTCAAACATGATCGTCCACCGAGTGGCCGCAGATCCAGTGACCAAGCCAGTAAAGTTTGCTTGACGCAGCAAATCCAAGCTATCTTCATACCTCGCCGTGAATGTCGTCGTCTCGTTCCCGGAGTTCTTGAACATCTGCATGTCCTGTGTATATACGACTGGGTCTGACGAGAAGTTCTGAGTGTTAGACAAACATCCTTCTCGACGGATATGGAAGACTCACAATTGGTTACATTGCCGTTGACAACTCCGCTATTCGTGCGTGGAAGGTGCCTCACGGCAGCGGAACCACTTGGTGGCGATCGTACCGATGTGCTGAATCGATGCTCCGACTCAACCAAGTAGGCATCGCCTGTATCGGCGACACCAGTTGAAACGAGGACAACATACACAATCCCTCCTCGTGCGGCGAAGTCGCTACCTGGTTCGGCATTGACTGTGTAGATATACGCATCGATATGCCAAGTAACGGTGGAAGCAATAACTCTGAGTGACCCCTCTGTGTATATTATTTTCTGGTTATTCATGATAGTAAAGAACTGGCTGTTCGGGGAACGAGGCGGATGAACAAGGATGACGGTACGCTGAAGGAGACATACTGCCGGAAATAGTCTGTACCCACAGGTGGGGTGAGGCCGTTGAAGTAGTTCGCGGGCAAAGGTCGCTCAAGGAGACCACTTGTTTCACGATCATGCTCTCCTGGGTTGTCATCGGAGATGATGTCACCAAGGGCGGTGACGACGGTAAGGGGGTCTGGTATCTCTGACATTTAGGCTGCTTGGTAGGAGTGAGTGAAGTAGGAGGTAAAGTGAAGAGCGAAAGGATGCGGGTTATATAGCAACAGAAAGAACACAATCAGGTCGACGTGTAAGAGCTCGAAAGCTCTTGTATGAACACCGCACAAAAGTCGCATCGAAGCAGAATAGAAAGGTTTCATTTCCCTACCGTCATGTGGTCAAGAATGAGTTACCTGCCGTCACATGCAACACCGCCAACGTTTCATGATGTGAGCTTCTGCGAAGAGAAGGTCTACGCAGAGTAGAGTATAGCGGAACTTTACCGTGGTCCGTAGCTAGCGCAGGAGAAGTGGCAAAGTTTGGGATGTCAAGGGTAGAGTCATCATCCGCGGCGAGAGGAAGAACTTTCAAGGAGGGAAGATTAGCTGTTGGTGTGTTGGGGTCAACGCCTCCGGTGGCAGATTGCTGGATGCCAGGAGATGGTGGGACAGCGGTCAAATTGTCGTGTTCTAATGTTGCATCCACAGAACCGTCCAGAAGCTCAAGGTGAGGCTCACTCGTAGAATTAGACTCGGTCAGATGCTGCTCGGGGTGACTGATGAGTAAGTTGGTAAAACAGGAATCATAAACGCAAATTGACGCATGGGAGCAAGGTCCCCTCTTTTGGATAAATCGAAATTCCTGCCAGGCTCCAGCGTCGAATAAGATTTGAGCTTGAGCTTGAACATTGCGCATGTGAGGGCCTGCGAGGGCGTCGATTCATCATTTTGGACCGTGGGGGTGGCAGTTACATTGTTGAGTGAAAGTGAAAGTTAAGGGAACCTAGAGCTTCATATCTACTTTACAGGAGATGTAACATCTAGAGTAGATGGGAGTCTTCGAAGCATCAGAATTCCATAAGAAAGTTATTCTCAAGTAGAAGCACACCTAAACTGCTTNAAAGTACGCGGGCACTGCCGCTCGTTTCCATAATCCAGAGAGTAGACGAGCCACTGAGATCTAAAGAGCACAGGAGTAGTACTCTGTGCGATGAGGACAATGTATCTTAAGTAAGGAAGAGGAGCTTTCAAGGACAGGAGGCGCTTCCATTGTGCAGGTAAACGGCCTAGCGAGAGTCGTTGAATCAGTCACGAGGAAGAATGATACACTCGGTTATCATTGATTCATCACCGTCCATCGTCCGCCTGGGATTGCATCCGTCATGAAAGGCGCAGGTGCTCTGCGAAACGACCAGAGAATCATCGTCAGTGCTCATATAACTCTCTTACCCGATCACCAATTCGTTGAAATCACTCACCAAACCCTCAATCCAACACTTGAAAGCGCTATAGGGTAATGACACGGGCACTCCCATACACCCTCATCACGGCCTTCTCAAACGGCCTTGGAGGCGGAAACCCCGCTGCTGTGGTCTTCCTCAATGACACCACCGTCAACGTGGGCAGCAAAGATATCAATAGTACTGACGATATCCCAGACGACACCACCCTCCAAGCAATAGCGAACAACTTGAACCAACCGATCGTCTCGTACATAACTGGCTCTGTTCCAACGACGGCACCTCGTTCGGCGGCGTTTGGAATACGCTGGTTTGCTTTACGCGAAGCACCGTTACGTGGACATGGGACTATCGCAGCAGCGAAAGCCATCTGGAGTACGCCTGGGATGGTAGGCAAGGGTATCGAGACGCTGGAGTTCCACGCGAAATCTGGTGTAGTGTTGAAAGTCACGAAAGCCAAAGAAGAGAGCAAAGAGGACGAAGGGGAATGGTTGGAGATTCAACTCCCCGCTGGAGGGGTTGAGCCTGTTGATAACACCGAGAAGGGAAGAATCGCAGACTTGGTTTCGCAGGCTATCGGGAAGGAAGCGCATATCATGTTCGTCGGACATGGAGGCAATGGATTCGAGTATATGACCCTCATCGAACTCGATGCCGCCGACGACCTGGCGAACTGTAAGATCAATTCTACAATTCTAGTCAGTAATTCCCAGTATTTTCTTGAACCGAAGCACCCGTACTGGCATTAAAACCCCCCCCCTCCATCCAGCTCAACTCGGGAAACTACGTCAACATCCTCACCAGCAACCTCCAGCCCAAGCGACTCGGCAACGTTCCATCTCCGTATGTTTGCGCAAGACCACATCGCAGGGGAAGATCAGGTTTGCGCTTCCGCGGACTGTCTCTTGGCACCGTATTGGTCAAACAAACCGGACGCAAGTGGGAAAAGAGCGAGAGGGGAGGAGATGCGGTCGAAGCAGGTCAGCTCGAGAGGTGGTGATTTGCGGGTCATCTGGGATGAAGAAGGTGGTGTGGTGAAGTTGAAAGGACAGCTCAGAGTCCTTGCGAAAGGCGAGCTGTTCATATAGAGCAGCGTAGACAAATGGTTTGGCACCAGTCACATTGTGTGATCGAGACAATGCTCCAATCGATCGCGACCGTTGTTGTCACCGTCTTGGGGGAGAGCGAATGATCATGGGAGTGCGCTCAACCTTCGGAACGCGGTGAAGCCGGTGGTAGACCTGGAATGGGTTTCACGACAACCGTGTTAACTTGTGAAAATGCAGGCTGGTTAACGTTCCACGCACCGAAGAAAACCGTTAGTCCGAACTACGTCTTTGACTATAGAAAATACATCATTTTTCATTCTATAGCATCCCACCAACGTAGCCCCGCTGTTCATATCGGGAGATTGAGGAAAAAAAGACCGTAGAGAAACCCATCATCGACCGGTCGGCTCAGTGGAGGCGCTCAGGCGTACGAAGTTGTCAAGCCATTGGGTCGGGAGTACTCCACTAGAGAAAATGTTATTTACCAGAGACGGACTTTGCTGCATTCGATCCTCGTGGTGGGTTTTCGGGAGAAACATCTAGGAAGAGCGAAAAAAAGGCAAGCAAACGCAAAGCAAACGGTAAAAAAGATCAGCCATGCAACGAGCGCTTAACCAAGCGTCCCTTTTATCTAGGGACATGTTAGGAGACCACCCTAAATTCCTGATCTGTGGGACGAAGCATCCAACACTCTACATGTACACCGCTCTCAGAGACTTACCCAGAAGACATCGAGTAAAGCTCTGCTTTGATGATGTATCCGCTTGTAATCAAGGAAGGATAGGTGTTGCTACCTGAACGGCGGCGGTGCCCGACCCCAGTTAGACCCAGGTTGCATATCCGCAAAGTTGTAATATGTATGCTACTCGACTAGATCATACGTGACGAAGCTGCAATTAGGCTGCAGCATCTTCAAGTACGACCGAGTGATTCGCAGCTCGCTCATCGCCGATTACAAGTGGATGTAGGGGGAAAGTCATTCAGGCCCTTTTATAGTATTCGGAGATCCCTTTAGTAGAAAGGAGACGTCCCTAAAGCCCTCACCACCCCGAGCAACCTAGAGTAAGCAAACTCGGACGTCTCGTGTAGAGTAGAATAACGGGATAATACATAGTACGAGCGAGCTCCAGTCCCATTCTATCCTAGCATCAATCCAACAGCCCTCCTTCCATGTCCCTTCATCTGTCCTCCCCATAAACCCAACACCTCCTCGCCTCACCGCCTATTAAGCCTTTCAACCGTCCGATAACCGCATACTCCGGACAAACGATTCACCCAAAACGACATCATACCCATCAAACGTCCGTTCGTCCAAAACAGTAGTACCATTAACATTCGAACAGAATGTATAGTCGAACGGCTGATCGTCCTCGTCGTCTTGAATCGTAACCGTATGGCTTTGAACGAGGTCGCGTTGAGAGATCCGAATTGGGATGGGTGTACGTCTAGATATTATTAATAACGAGCGACGTCGCATTGAGAATAGAAAAGGATCGGACGAACGACTCGAGGGGGGATGACGTACCCGAAGATCATCTCAAACACCACCTCCACTTCCACATTTACATTTACATCCGGAGGACACGGAACGAGCCACTCAACACCACGCGGGTACACCTCCATCGCAGAAACGTTCGCGTAGACTTTCACCGCACCAGGGAAAGCACTGTAGACTGCGTCAACGAGGGGAGGTGGGATGGGTGAGAGGCCGGTTATTGATGGGTCGATTAGGGCGAGGAGAGGACCGGGTATATGCGTTGTGGATGTATTGGTATTGGTGTTGGTATTGGTATTTGTGTGAGTGGAGGAGGTGTGGGTGGAGGTGGAGGAGGTGTGGGTGGTTACGGTTATAGTTGTGGAATTGATGGTAGCGAAGAATCGACCGGCGGGTAAGGAGTTGAACGTTGGTTGGATGAGCTCCGATTCGAAGGGTTGGATAGTGAGTGGAATTTGGTGAGACTCGGAGGGGTGGAATGGGTTGAGGTGGGGGATCTACGCGTAAATAGGGATTGGAATTGGAATGAGTAAAGGCGGAAGTTTGTGGAGAAGAGCGTGAGGAGTGTACGCACGGTGAAGGCTAGTACGACCAGAAAGCACCGATGTAGAGTAATGCACATAGTAGGGGAACAGAAATGAGAAACAGGAATGGCGATTGTACTAGGAATGAGCGAACGCACCATAGGAAGAGTAGTATGATAGAAGTAGTGAGAAAAGTGTTAGGGTGAGGTTGAAGAGGGACATGGGTGAGTAGTGGTGTTGGTTCAACCTTTGAGGTTCGCGTCACAGTGTACTTATACTCTACATCCCAGGCCCTCGCGCCACCGCCTTTCTCAAAGCGCCAGAGATATTGGTCGCTGTTCCCATGGGTGCAGGCTCTACACGCTCCGGATGAAGTTGAACGATAAAACTGAATGTGAGCCCTATCATATCTATGCATTAATCAGAGAAATACCGCCCATTAACCATTGATTTCCAAATCATTTGCAAATCATTCGTCACAGCTGGGGAGGTAACAGCGTCTTCTCCCCTATCGAGCGCGTCCATGATACTAGCGGAAATCAGGTAGACTTCCTGAAAGTAACAGTCGTCGAGTATGCGGCGAGGACGCGAGAGACAGACAGGGAGAGAGCAAGTCGTTCGAATTCCAGTGCTGAGACTCAGGTGTTCCAAGTTACCACCCAGAAGGCCGGCTTGATCCGGCGGAGATAAGATCGGACATCAAACTCTGATCAAAACTTGACAGTACCCATCAATTTCGTGTGTTGCCTGATGCTCGCCATGTCGGTCGACACCAAAGGTACGTTTTTCCTCCTCCTCCCTCCCTTTTCAACGTTATCTTATATGATGATCAAAAACAAACATATCAAGCTCAACAGTCTTACTGCGTTTCGACGCGTTTGAGGATACCCAACACTTCTTCATTTATCTGATCCTTTCTTTTTCTTTTTTTCTTTTCGCGTTTTCTCCGTTCAAGTCCAATCATCTAACATTCCTTCTCTCTAGTCCTACGTCTTCCCTTTCCCCACGTCAACGAACGCTAGCCCCTCCAACCCTCCGTCTTTGTCCTTCCCGCGATACTCTTTCTCCCAAAACCTCATTCCTGCCTCCGCAGTCGCAATCCTCGCTCTCAAGTACACGATGCCCTTGTTCTCACGTCTCACCTTCTCCGAATCCCCCACCAATCTACATTTTTCTTCCTCCCACTCCGCCCGTTCAAGCTCAAATGATGCGATGGTTGAACAAAGGTTGGCTTCGGCACGGTCGGCGCGCAGACGGGCTCTGAATGTGTTTTGATGAGAGAGGGCTAGTTGGCGGTGGTGTGATTCCTCTCTTTCTTGTGCCNGCTTTTTTCAATGTGACCCGTTCGCCTTCGAGTCCTTTGATCGTCTTCGCCGCAGCGTCCTTTTGCTTTTCCTCGTTCTCCCTCCACTTCGTCTCCCCTTCCTTCCAAGTCTCCAATTCCTTCCTCTCCCCTTCCAACTCCTTTATCTTCTCCTTCATCGTCTCCATTTCCTTCGTCATGCTACGTTCTCTCTGGCCACTCTCTTGTCTCTCCTTCTCGCTGATGACGGCGAAGATGAGTAGGAGGAAGAACCATGGTAGTTCCGCGATTGTCGCCGGAGATAACGGGGCTGGTGGATACATCGTTACTTTCTGCTTGTTAGCCATTTTCGGCTGTGGTACTCGATGCGCGGGTATGGCGTATGGTGGGTAGATGCGTGGTGGCACGTCGTATCAAACGATTGGCTGGGTGGCTTCGATGGTCGTGGTCGTGGTGTAGAGTATGTCATGTTTCTGTCGCGTCGTCGATGTATCTATATACGCGCTCGAATAAAGACCTCTTTCATCCTCTACGCTCGATGTTATATGTCTTGTCTCATGGTCCATGCATACCCTGGGTCTTCGCATCGTTCGTTGCATCTCTGCCCGTCCCGACCGCTCTGCCTTACCCTCTCACTCAGCAGCTCATTCACATCCTCGGAGAGACACGGATTCACAGCAAGCGGGATCTTTGGCCTCGCAAAGTGGATTCCATCAAGTCGTTGCTTGAACGTTACTCGGGCGTTCATACATAGCTCTTCGGCTCCCTCGTGACCGTTTAACGTTTAGTATTTACCCCAACCTTCGTCCCGACTCCCTACCCGTTTTCTACATTCCGGGAATCCAGCGCAATCCTTATCCCACCGCATGTGCAGGCCCCATCCGATCCAACAACACACCCCATCTCACCATGTCGAGAAGCCCTTTGCTTCCTCTCTTGTCACATCATCTCGCGGCAAAAGCACTGGCAGCCGCGCCTCCATCGCGTCGCTCCTTTTCCCATCAACGAGCTCGAATCATCATCATCAATATTATACGGTCTCATCCTGAGATACCCAACATGTCGGCGTCGACTGAATGTTGTAGCCACGTCCCTCTCTTTCTTTGTATATCGTCTGTCTTCAGATTCGGACGCTGTCTCCGCCTCTACTCTACAGAGGCTGGAACGTTGCGTGCCGAAATTGATCCCTTATGAATGAATGAACGGTGAACGGTTCTTATCCACAATGAACCAAAATGAGGATGATTCACATACACATACACATAGACATGCACACTTTTTCTGTCTCGAACATTAGCGCGGGGGAGCTCGTGACGTTTTACGATCTGTGCATCCCTGAAGAACTATTAGGAACGGATGAGTGAAAGATGGGGGACAAAGGAAGGACAATGCAACAGGAAGGTCATAGGATTACCAAGGTCGTGAACGCCGGTAAGGTGGAGGAAGACCAGGGGGAAGTGCCACTGCAACGTGGAACACAGAACATAGAGAGTGGAAGATGAAAGAAGTCTTTATTCGAGCGCGTATATAAATACATCTAAGCCATAACTTGAGTACAACATACATCACGACCAGCCGAGCCACCCATTTGCTTGATACGACATCGATACCGCGCATCTAATCATCTACGCAGGTACCCACACACACCTAATATTCCTAATATCGCAGCAACGATGTACCCACCGGGCCGACTAACAACGATGACACTCGCCGAGCTACAGTGGTTCTTCCTCTTCGTTCTCTTCGGCATCATAAGCGATCGAGACAGACACGAGAGCGGCAGAAAGGAACGGGAGATGAAGGAGGAAATGGAGAGGATGGAGGAGAGAATAAGGGAGTTGGAGGGCGAGAAGAGGGAGTGGGAGGCRTSGAAAGAGGATGA
>JAPEVF010000473.1:0-35623 GCA_029747585.1 Pleurotus djamor
TCCACTGAAGCAGGAATCCAACTCAACCACACTGTAAGTGCAAGNAAAAGAAGGGGAAGTGGAAGGGTGGGCACGAAAATTTGAGAGGACCAGGCAGCGAGCTCGACGACGCGGACGATGAGGGAGCAAGTCGCTACGCGTCTCTGCTGCAGCTGACGGGAATGCTTACGTAAGCACTCTCACAGCTGTCAAGGGGACTCGGTTGCCACTGCGTTGACCTTGTCCTTAGATAGGCTTTGGTTCTGCTCGCAGGCTCGCAGAGGCCTACTACGCAACAAATAGTGGGTATTCTTTTTCTTTTTCTTTGGAAAGCTGCTAAGTATAACTGACTCAATCTGCTTTCTAGACATGGGCAGCTGATTGACTGGAGCTGTCAGCGACGTCTCGAATAAGCTGGACGACCTCTTGACGACCTCTGAATCTTTCCCGGCACCCAGGAAGATCAATCATCGAAACGACCCTCTGAGCGCATGNAAAAACGCGCAATAGACCCTCAACGAGACCACATGATCATCCAGCGCCCCAATCGTGGGCAAGTTATTCGCGCCGATTGGTCGAATCAATTGGTCGCAAAGTTCAAATTTGTGAGTCTGCTGTGGTCCTATTTTGCCTTCTTAAACTCATCATTACTATCCTGTGTACTCTAGATAGTCGCAGTCGTGTTTTCCAAGTACCCCACGCCGTTTCGGACAACGTCCGCATTTTCTACCCACTTCAATGCGTCGGGACCCCAACACCCAGATTACGGCTTCGAGCATCGACACCACCCGCTGTTACCGTCGTTGGCAGACTATATACACGCTGTGCAAGGGTGAAGATGGTCGGTCTAGCCGTTGGTCAGCTATTAGAGGCGATTGGTCAGGATGGTACCACAGAAATCGAAGATTGTGAGTCTCCATGGATTTCTTTCGCNTTTTTTCGGACACTAAGATTGACTTTCTATCTCCCACAGCCTTGTGAAGCCACCACCAAAGCTACGAGCGTCGCTTCGAAGAGCGTTCCCCCTGCCTACCCACACTCAACCCCGGAACATCGACAGCCCAAACCAACGTCCCAGTATCTGCCACAGGCACTCGAGTACCGGTATGAACGGCTTTACTGAATCCCTAACGACGAAGGCCCACGATAGCCTGACGCGTTGGTCGAGGTCGTAGGGGGTGCCACTGAGGCCGGCGTTGTACGGGATATCAAAATCGTGAGTTATCTTTCAGTTCTTTCCTTTCGTGTAGTTTAACTGATATCCCATGTCTTTTAAGCGTTTGTGACGGAGTCCTTCGAGATTTGTAGAATGCATCCTGCCTTCGTCCCATCCGGAAACTCTCAGCTGGTATGCCCCCTTCGTCCGTCCTTGGATGGAGACTAACGCGATCCCTTTGATAGTCCTGAACGGCTCGACGACACCCTTCGACTCTTTTGACACATCCAAGAAAACGTCGGCTGCGATCGCCTGGCGTGTTCAACTGTGACCATGGGTGCAACTAATAGGCGGCTTTGGGACTATGCTAGCTCTGAGATGAGAGATGGCTTTGCCGGAGGAAAGGCTGGTGTTTCGAAGCCTGAAGGGGTTGAGATGGCCTCGATCATGGCATTTCCTGCAAAGTACAATCAGTGTGTTTCCTCCACTTAGCGTCACGTACAAACGCACTCGGATATTTATCGAAACGACAGATCCCGTCTTCATACACGGGCTCATTGCTATCGGACGAGGCCTGTGCCTTCGTATAGAATGGAGCTTCACCTCCAAGAAGACAAATGCCACTGTGAAGGAGAGGCCATCGACTTACTCCAAATACGTCAGGATCAAATGAGGACGTCACCAGGAGTTATTGGAGCTGCGGCAATTGTGCAGGGTTTCCTGTTCTTCCACATCGCTTTTTCGGTGGGTTGTGTTTTGCTTTTCACCATTTCTCAAACGTTCCAAAGGCCTGACTGTACTTGCTAGCCATGTTCCCTCGTCGCTGCATCGCACCCAAGTTCCCTCCACCATATGACAGCGCAACGACGAGCGAAAAGCGCATAGGCGACTGTTGCCGTCCTCAATTCGTGTCCTCGCACTCGAATAGATGTGAGGCAGGCTCCTGGTGCAGCCACGCTAGACGAGGAAGAGAAAGATCGCCACTTTTATACAGCTCCTCAGCCTGGCTAGGGTTTCCCTCAGTGTGGTACGTCTTCCCCGCGCATAGTCATTTCTGAGCGACTCACTTCATGCTCTAGGATACCCGTTCCCACTTACTACGGCGTCACCGAGCTCCAACACCTCTCCCATCGTCTCCTCGGCGCCTCCTCCGCTTCCTGGTACCCCGGAACGACCTCCTCCGAAACCAAGGCTTTGACAAACGGCAACAGCTATAAAAGCAGCGCTAGTAGCATGTGAATGTCGTCTAATACGATTGGAGCAAGCGACGAGCGTGTTGAGGACATAATTAAGTTTGTTGCTAGAAGCCGGCTCTAGGAAACACCAAAACGTTGAGGTTTTCTCCGGTCCTTTCGTTTCAACATTGCTATGTTTGACTAACTTTACCGTTTAGACACCCACAGCGAAGTCCTCGTCGTCTCCAAAGGCGTTCGCAGCACCCCCCGCCTCCTGGTTCCCCCGGAACAGCCACCTACGAAATCACGGTTATACGTGCAACAGCGGACGCCAGAGCATCTTAATCAACACAGACACATGGTCCTCAGATATGAGGTCAAACCCTTTTGTTGTCGGCGAGTTCTTCAAGGTCACAGCTTCTGTTGGTTTGGCCCCAAATCGAAAAATGGTGAGTTTGTTTCGAATGTTTTCTATTTATCAAGCTAATCTTTAGCTTATCATGCTTCAGAGTAGAGACGTGTACATCTCAGGCAATAAACTCAACGCCGTCGCTACGAACAACATCCTGAACACATCGCGGAACATCAACCTCCAGGCTCCGAAGCTAACGTTGGTCATCAATGGCCCACGCTCGAACACGACCATAAAGACAGTGACACAATCATACAAGGCAAGGCTACAGGATGGAACCGTTGACGGGTTATCCACATGGATTGCTCTAGTACTTAGCTTGTCTTTGGGACGTGTGCAGCTACAGTGTAGAGCACAAGTTGTCTACGCTTATTTGAGCAACAGATCAGATCCCCCCACCGTTATCGGGGGCCGGAACGCGAAAGCATATGAAGGGCCGAATGGGTGTTAGTGGGGACGAGGTACAACATACTGGAAATACACGTATGAATCAAAGTTCGAACCCAGTATAACGAACGGGTTAGAAAAGACAGTAAATGAAAGAGAATTTACTGAGATGTCCAGAGAGACGTACAAGTTGATGGGCAGAGCACTCTTCGCCGAAGTGGTCGCGTTGATAGAACGCACATGTTTCCTTTTCTTTCTGGAAATATCAATGGCCAGATAACTGAGAAATGAAAAGAACAAAGCTTGTTCGAAAGCCTTGAGAAAGCCCAAAGATGGGCGAGGCGCTCGAATTTTCGCCAGCTTTGGGACTCTGGGAGAGGGATGTAATGGAAAGAAGGTTCTGATGCATGAGGGAGTCGCACAGCGTACCTCGTGTAATCCATGATAGCGAAGGATGCCATGGTTAGTGGTGCATCGCCCGCTTGGAAGAGTACCTTGGGTTTGCGTCGAGGAAGGATGTCAGTCGAGAAGTTTGGAAGAAGAGAGAACGGGGGAAATATTATAATTTATCAGGCCGTACCCGGAGGAAAGGTTATTAGAAAGCGCCAGAAATGGGTGAAGGGCATGCTTTCCACAGCTTTGGGAGATGAATACAAGTCATGGAAATACGAAACAGATCCATGGGGCTTCTGTTCAATAGTTAGGTACCATAGCGAGTGGTGCATCGCCCGGTTTGAAGAGGGTTGGATAAGTGAGTGCCTTGAGCTCGTATATCCGCCCGTGGCAGGGTTATAGTGGTGTTCTCTGTGGAAAGAACGGACATTGGGTGATGGGTGAGCCTGGCCGACTCATAAGAGCCTTGATTCTGTATGAGATGAGCTGGGTGAAGAGATCACAGAGGAAAAAACCCCAACTTGCCAAGTCATACCCAGGCTCGAGATAGAGTGACTAGCTGTCATCAGCGGCGATAATCGTATCTGTTCGACGGTTTCCGTAACCACTCAATCATGGACAGCGGTTGGGGTACACGTTGGAGACAAGAAGCGACAAGGTCAGAGAAGGAGACGCGGATGTCATGGGTTCAGAGTATGAATATGGTCAAACGCCCAATATGTCGTCGTTGTTGGTAGAACTGGTCAGCTGGTCAGCGTTGTGAGCAAAAGAAGGTAAAATTGAGGGACACACTTGGGACGCGCATGTGCTCAGAGCTAAGCTTTCACCGTTGGATCAAACGATCACCTTGAGGCTTCAAGCTGTGTAGGGTACCGATAGATCCATGTACCCACCATGCAAAGATATGCTCGTGTTGTCTGCGATATTGCATCGAGCATTTGAACGCTAGAGTTTAGGTGTCGGCGTCGAGAAGGAAAAGAACCTCCAAAGGTAATAGTGGAAGAGTGGATCGAGATGTGACAGGGTCGGCTACGTAGATACATTAAGATTCAACATCCCGTACAGCAGCCGTGCAACAATTGATCACGACTCAATCAAAGAGTGGCGAAAGTTTTTGGGTGGGACGCCAGGTCCCTGCTAGCGAAGGCGAAAGCAATAGGCAAGGACGAGCGCCACGACAAGCCCGAGCAAGAAGCCGACGACATTTTTGGCAATTGTCATCTGGGCGGTTGGCTACAGGCTGAGCTTGATTATGATGATTCGGGTTTGGCTGCTGCCCTGGCGTACTGATTCCAGTAGATGAACTTGCAAGGAGGGGAGGTGAGACGTACTTTGAGTAGATGTATTATTACTTGCCCTGTGGGTATGCTATGCACACCACGCTTACGAGGCCGAAGGTAGTTTCTGAGAAAGCATGTACTTAGTCCCTATGCAAGTTGGAAAATGCGAGAGGAAGTACAAGGACCCATGAGAAAATGGATCCCATCACGATTGAGTGGGCTCCTTGTCACTGTATTTTGAAAGACTGAAGTATCGCTTCATCGTGACCAAGTACCAATATCTATTAAATCACGGTTCGCGATGATGATATACCATATTTCGAAGGGACGGCAAAGAGATTTCTCCGAGGTCAGACGTCCTAGTTGACGGAGGGTACGAGAAAGGTCTGTTTATCAGATCCTTTGGACAGTTCCAGAAGGCAGACTCCGCGGAAGGGCCACGAAACGATTGAGAAAGCGGGTCTGCGCAAGGAAAAGGATAGGAAACCCAAGCTCGACGTTTTTGGTTCACGCTCACTTTGGTGACGATGGGTCAAACAGTTGGCCAGAATAATTCAGCGAAAATTTGAAACGCGATACCCTCGCGGTAAAGCACCGAGCTTAAGGGGCCAGTTTCAATGAGCACCAGTTCTTCAAGCGTCAAGCTTCCTTCAAGTGTAGCTCTGGTAGCAAGAAAACTATCCGTTCGCGAATTAGCGTCCGAGGATTTTGATGATGAACGTTTGAACTCACTGGAACGTCGAACTTGGTTGGGTCGCGGCAAGTTCAGTGGTAACTGTCAGAATTTAGGTTCACACGGTCAGGAAAGTTGTCAGTGCCGCCATTCTACCGTGTCTCTTTTTGACTACCTCTGCGCAACCTCTGCGACGCAACCACTCCGTGTCTTCGACCACACGAGCAGGAGCTTTGAATTTTAACGACTTGTATGAACGCTGGCTGAGATCCCCGAGTAACTCTAAAAGCAAGTCTACATCGAGAAAACCGTGACATATCCAGTTGCCCTCGAGGTAAGCCTCCAGACTTGCTCTGCTCGCGATCTTTCTCTGATTGCCCTTGTATGGTTTTCAAGTACGGGACTTAGTAGATCATTTTGAGCCTGTGCGCAAGGTTAATCAGAATGGTTGTCAAAAGCTTAGAGCTACTCTACACACACCAGAATCATTGCTCCCGAGAAGTGGTGGTCCCACTTCGCTTGTGATGCATCGGGCTATCCACTGAGTATCAAAGACATCCGTACCAATATGTACCTACCGAAATTACGATGCCGTTTCCATCCAAGACTCGTCCGGTTTCTCCGAAATTCAAGAAAAGAAAATAGGTCTCAGCAAGTGAAAACGGCTGAATCCAAAAGTCTCGTAGCCGGTACCAACTTCGGCGGGATCAGCGGTGGAGACCACCGCCTCTCCTCTCCCAAAGCTAGCCCATGACTATGTCAACCAATGCCCCCTCCGTTTCCATCTACCAAACCAAGTATTGGGCAACTCCCCGACGACAGGTAGACCGCTAAGTCATCCCATCAAATTCTGGTTTCGTCAAGGATAACCCCGCCACCCGGCTTACACCAGCGATCCCAACGACCTCGCGTATTACGGCAGGGAGGTTGGACTACTGGCGGGCCTTTATGCCGAAGACATTGAGTGATGTGGGCTATTGAGTCCCTGCGACCAGACTTTGGGTTCGAAGTGCAATGACTTGGTAAGGTTGCTGGAAGACTTACGCGGTTGAAGCTGAAGGGTTCTTATAGCTTTTCTGAAGAGGTAGGCAAACAACTCTCAACAGCGGATATATGTTCGTACGCTAAACCTTAGTTTTAGGGATGAAAAATGTGTGCACCGCATAAATTATCGGCGGTGCATCATTCGCGATGGGTGCCCAAACCAGCCACTCAGAAGTCGTGACCATTGACGCCATCGAGTCCACAACAGGCGGCCTGGTTCTACATCGCCCAACCCAAACTTCCAGCAGATAGGCATGCAATGTCGAGCCTACCGTCTCTCACTAGATTTCGTTCTCAAACTATGTCGCTGCTCTCATGATCTACCAGTAACGCGTCGAAAGCATCCATTCTGAATATACGCGCCCCACTCACATGCGGCTGGTCTTGCGTCTTCGACTCTTGTGGTCGATATCTTCCGGCCTGAAGGCCTGATGAGGCACGGCAACTCTGCGTTCGGACGTTCGTCAACAACCCTGATGAGCAGTGAAACTTTCGCTCTCGCTTCCAGACCCGTACACGCTTACATTTTCCTCTGCGCAGGTACTCAAGCGTAGAGTGACGCGTCGTCTCTCCCACTCAGACTGTCAGTGTTGTCCGACGCATTCGAACTTTTTGAGCAGGCGAGTTCGTCTTCATTCCCTTGGTACCCCTCGACCTGACCCATGTACTCAACAGTTATCTCCTATCGCATCATGACTCGTCGAGCCCAACGAGCGGGCATACTTGATGAATCATTGAGGACCAGCACTTGATGGATTTGGGTTGTTTTACGTGTTGACAATGGTATGTTCTATTGTTTACATGCTGAACGCGAGGTGTCTCATTGTTTCTCTCGGATTCTTGAAGATACGCTTATCGCTACCAGATACTCCTCGACTTTGCTGCCGGATCCTGGGGCCGGATTTGGTACCGAACTCCTAGATAACCGAGATCGACCGAAATGTTCAAGCCGCTCTTCGATCTTGAACGAAGGTTGGATGTGGCGGGGGATGAGTGAGACGACACTCAAGACGTCGCTCACAAAATGACAGGCTCCAAGAGGCTCGGGTGAGTATGCCTACTTCTATCCGATTTTCTTGTACTTATGGATCCTTCAGCGTGTTCGTGTTGACGTGGAGCACTTCTTCACGGGTTACCTGCTCCTCCATCTTTCGTTCGTACTATCACCCTAGCCGCCCTTTCAACCCGCTCAGACCGTCAAGGATCGTCTGGCCGGTCCTCTCAAAGCAGGTTCCGGGGGGTCACGAAGCATTGCAAGTCAGTCAAGTTCCATCGCCCGCAGTCGCACACCATCGCCCCAATCTTTGCTATACCTCCTTGAACACCTGCCCATTATGCTTGAATGCTTTGGGCTCGACGCAACCAAGGTCCTGTTCCGGATGGTGGTTTCCTCCCAGCCGCTACGCTCCTCAGCATTGGACTTGCCCCAGTGTTCCTGTGGTGGCGCGTGGCTTTTTTCAATGCAGTCGAGTGGTCAGCGATGAGCATGCGAATTGGTAGCATGACGACGAGTAATGGCGACTGGGAAACGGCCCCTTTGAAGCTGGTGAGTATTGGCTACGGTGCTTTTCTTCACCCCGTTTACCTTTCCTTTCTTAGCAGACTCGTTGTCAGGATGGGTCACCTCAACTTGTCAAGGCATGATCTCGCTTCCACGAATCCCAGTACGCCTTCCCTCCCTCTTGGCCACGGACTTGGCTAGGGAGTATGGATGGGATTCCCTGCGCAGGTGTCAACGCAAACCATCGCGCGTTCGGAGTTGTGGTTACGGTGTCATCGGTTGTAGGACGCCCGCGACCGCCATTCTCAGCGAAGAAATACGACGGACCATGTGAAGTCTAGCATTGGCAGGAGATCGGTTGGCTATCGGTCAATTACGCGCGTACAGCCCATCGTGGCCTCTGCCCTCCGTATGTAACCATGGCCAAATCTTGAACTGCGCATATTCTCCCTGCTACCCATCGCCGCATCGCTCCCTTTATGAGGTTGATCCTCCGCGTCTTGGCACTGTCTCGCTCAGACTTTTTGACCGCGCTGCGCTCTCATCGCTGTTGATCAAGCTCGACAGCGAGAGCATGGTTGTTATTTTTGTGGATCGTCTTCGAGCTACCATAGCAGACTACGTTCGGAATTCCTAGCGCCAGAGGTGGTGTGACGGAAGCAGGGAATAGCTGCCGTCGAGAAATCGGGTACCATAGGCATGAATTGGAGCTGTTGAACGGCTTCCGACGACGCGCGCCCAAGATTCATAGCTTAACAATTTCTCAAGACAGCATCACTAACTCAAGCTCTTGTCTCCCATAACCACCGTCAATTCCTGATAGGTTCCTTCAAAGGAAAATACTGATCGGGTCAACCGACTTGCTATACAAATATCCTTACAAAACACCTCCTAAAACCAGCATCGATGGATCCCGTCCCGCTGTCATCCCATCATGTCCTCATCTTCCACAATCCTTGCACCGTAATAAGCTCCCCGCGTTCCCAGTACCTGCCCAACTGAACCTCCCGCGATGTCGGGAGTTTCGCAGCCTTGGCTGCGAGTATGGCGTTGTGTAGCCGTTTACGCTTCGCCCTGAGATCTTCATGTCCTTGGGCTTGTGGTCGGTATGCTTGGGCGTATAGATCGAGGTACAAGTTGATGTCGAAGTCGTCGAAGAACTTGACGCATGTGGGGTCCTCGTAGAAGACGTGGGGCATTGGGAAGGGTCTTTGACCTACAGACCTTCCCTTGACGACTGGGCATGAAGGCGACGATGATCAGTTCAGGTTCCTCAAGAATAAAGTATGCAGCGATTCATACCTTCGGCCGAGTTGGCTGTCTTGGCGGCGATGATGACATCGATCACGGCCTTGCATTTCTATTGAAGACTATCGAGGCCGTGTTTCTGTATTCCAAATTTCGAGAGGTAGAAGTCGATCGTTGACTCCTTGAAGTGTCGCATCGCACCAGGATGGTCGAGGAATAACATTGGGATAACGAAAGGGTCCTTGTCCACGTCCTTAGCCTCGGGCTTTTCGCTTCTGAGCAGACGAATTCGATGAAAGAGCCAATGTAGACGATTGGCATTCTTCTTTGGGTGCCTGCACCAATGATCGTAGAACGCCTTGGTCTGTTCACGTTTCTCTGAAGTCATCGTTTCCTTCGCCGAGATAATACAATCATAAAGCCTCTTACGCTTCTCCTTGATCCCACCACGTCCTTGGAACGGCCTGTCGTAACATCGAAGCTTGAAGTCGAGCTCATGTTAGGAGAAGTAGTAGATGATCGGAGGGTAGTCGATGAAGACGAAGGGGATGGGGAAGGATTCGCCGGATTTCCATGTTTCTTGTCTGGTTTCGGGTTTGGTCTTTGAGCGGGTCAGTTGGAAGCCAGTTAGGTTGGCGTTGATGCGGGGAAGATAGACCGAAAGTCCTAAGAGGGACGAATGGGTAGGAATGGTTATAGGAGAAGATGATAGAGTCAAGGCGTTGACTTACGAAAGAGCCTGAACTTCCCTCAGCAGCACTTTTGTTGGTGTCGGGAACAACTTTCTCGAGCTTGCTGTCTTCTTTGACGAGAGTAGTAGTAGAATCCGTCTTTGAATTGTAGGCTGCATCTTTATACTATTCTCTGCATGAATCAACGTCGTGTCTGTTACTCACGTATCAAACGNTTTTTAATATCAGCACTCACCTTTCTTGGGGCAAAGGCTACCAGAGTCTGGGACCAGTGTCAAATCACTGTCGAAACTTCCGCTCCTCGTCAATTCAGTCTGCAACGTCTGCATCCGTGGAGGAGACGGCTGAATAGGAGTTCATCCAAAAGTCTTGTAAGAAGGCGACATTCTCGCTGTGTTGAATGAGATGAAACTCACCGAAGTCATCCTTCCTCTGCTGTGTTGACGGGGGATGCGATTGAGGATGGGAGTTCGGAGCAGGGCCCAGGCGGACTCTAAGCCCCTGTAATACCAACCGGCAACGCGACGCCGAGTTCAAGGCCTACCAGCGACCAACCAATGGTGTCCAAATCTGAAAACATCCTTGCGTGCCGTCGAATCAGCATTCACTTTTCAAGTTATTTTCATATGCGTATCTGAGAGAGCGGGACCGTTGGATAGCAGTTCGTCCATTGTTGTCTGCTTCTACTATAAAGACAAGTTGAAACTCATCTTTTCCAGAAAGCTATGAAGCTATTCTCAACTTAACGCCTCAATTCTCAGGACAAAGGGTTGGGGAAGGGCGATGGGGCATTCTGCGGTCATGCAGAAAGGAGCCCCCACAGGAGACTCCTATGACTGCCTTCGATCATCCCGTTAGCGCCTGCCGGGAGTTGACCTCACTCCCCGCCGTCATCTTGTTTGCATCTTGTTTCTTTCAGACTTCGACACAACGCTCTAGCAGAGGGAAGTGAAACTTCGAAAGTGCTCCCAAGATCTGGGCTGCGTCATGGCCACTCTGGGGTTTCCTCGTCAATTCGTGTGTTCTTTCGTTTCCACCCGTATCTTTTCTCTTTCTGATTCCACAGGTGTCCTTGAATCAGGTGGAATGAGGTTCCTACTCATTTGACCCATCTTGTACCTTCAACCACTGGAAATACTTCCCATCGTGACGCGTATTACCGTGCACGTTTACGCATGCGGAATATTCACGAGAAGCAGGGCATCTGGTAACGTTTTCTTTCGATTCTACCCATCCGCCCATCTTCTGATAAGAGTAATCTTCCAGCACGTCTTTACTGGTACCGACGACTCGGTCATATACTCTGGGATCGCTTTTAGATTCTTTGTTGGGCGTAAAACGCGCCAACGAAGGCCTGGGTGGTGGAGGTGGAGGATTAGGAAGTGTACTCTAGGTGGAGGGGCTGAGTTCACCCCAAAGGCTGGAGACCGCTCCAACAGCGTCCACCTGTCAGTCTTGACGAGCACCATTCAGTGGGCAACGAAATTGGACATCGTCGCGCTTCCAGCCATGGCACCCTGCGGACCAGTAAAGACAGCAAACTTCAAATCGCGATCTACTCAACGCCCTTTTCTGTCAACAGCTTCGCCGTATGAAGCTAGACTCTCCCCGACCCAGGAGTCTCGCGTCCGTTGCTCTTCCGACGCCCTTGCAGAGGTGAACTAAGCCTTGGTCCGCGTTATGAAGCTCGGAGGGCCGCCGAAAACGGAAAGGTTGCTGAACTAAGATAGGATGGTGGTCGTCGATTTCAATGACCTTCGGAGCACCTGCTGTCGATACTAGGAGGACTTGGTGAGCACGTTTTCCATGCCTGTCTTTATTGCTTCGCTCATGTTTTGATAGCGTTGCGAACTCATATTCATCCAGTAATCTCGAGTTTTTCGGTCTGTGAGCGTCAAACATTACAAGCGTCGCTTACGTTCCCAAGCAGCGAGCTCAACTTCTCGAGGTTCTTATCGTCCCCGAGGGAGGAGGATATTTGTCAGGTTCTCTCAGGCAGCGACCCTTGTGACCCAGAAGTTCTGGAGAATGCATGCACTACCGCTGCTCCTCGGGGAAGACCTACCCAGAGCGCGGGTATGGTGGAATCTTGGAGAGTACGGTTCGAACCTCCCAGGCCAGCTCTGCAAAACTGAACCCAATCTTCCTATAGCCGTCATCGTCATCGCCAACGAAGACTCACCCATAGACTCTAGGAATGCTGAGCAATATCCTACAACTTGAGACTTCATGGCAGCACTGCAGGATGGGGGAGGTCTCCTTGCTTTCTCTCAGATGGCTCTCAGAGTTGACCCAACCTGAATATTGGCTTCGGTGGGTTCGGCGTGTTTTTTTTTTCGAAAGTGACACTGAGCGTCTATTCCAAACTAGTACCTGTACTTTCCACTGTCACCGTCGTCGTGGACACACGAACCCAATTGTCGTACAGGTGCAACACCGACGCCTCCGTAGTCCCACCTGAAGCCCCCAAGACGGTCACGACGTTGTCCCATCCATGTCCACTCAACTTTTCCGCACTCGGTCATCGATGAATCCAACGCTCGCGACGAGCACTAGACCGTGACTATCACGACCGCGCCCCATCCATGACAATCCCGCCTTCTCCCTCTTCAACTCGCGATGGCACACGGGTGAATCCAGCCGTCGCATAGACGGTACCAGAATTCGGGAGGATTGGCGGTGGCCTCTCCTCAACTAAATCTAGTCCATAACCATGACGACGCTGCCCCATCCATGTCCTTTCGACTCTTCGACACCCACACCCGAACATGGATGAATCCAACGATCGCATAGACGGTATCAATGCTCGGAGGATCGACGGCTGCACCACCGTCTGTCCTCAATGAACACTGGACCATAACTATTATGACCGCGCCCCATCCATGACGAACCTTCCTCTACCCCTCTCCTCTCACTCTTGCACTGGCAGACGGACAAATCCAGCTGTCGCATAGACGGTAGCAGAGTTTGGGGGGATCAGCAGCGGCGCCACTGCGTCTCCACACCCAAACTTGAACCATAACTATCTATCACGACAGCGCCCCGTCCGTACCCATTCCCTCCCCCTCACAACCTCTCCCCGGGAATTTGCTTATCGTGTGGATGGGAATTTGCTTATCGCTATCGCCCGCTGGAACCATGAGCAGACCCGTTCAAATTGCCCCAAAGGCCAAGGCAATTTTCGCTTACGGCGAGACCACCCTTTGATACGTACTCAGAAACGCCCCAATACTGCCTTCGACCACCTCACAACCTGATCCCCAAACGCAAACGCGGGGATGATCCGCCCCGTCGTCGGCGAGTTATCCAAGCCAATTGTTCGAATCGTTTCGCCTCATAACACTCATCATCGCCATCCTGTGTACCCTAGACACGTATATCCGTGCTTTGCAAGCTTCCTACGCTGTTTCGAATACCATATGCAATCCCTACCCATCCCAGAACACAGGCATCCGAAATCCCAGCTTCGAGCTTCACTTCCCGATGAATATACACGATGAAACCTTGGCGAGCTGCTCGAGGTTGTAGGATACGACCACAAGATGTAGAAATCGTGGGTTTTCTTTCCGCTCTCTCCTTTCATACAGTCCAACTGACACCCCATGTCTTTCAGGTCTTCGCAGCGGGGATACATATGGCGTCTTCGTCCTTTCGAGGCGTCTTCGGAAGGGGACCTTCGGGATGTCTTCCTACTCGACTTTTAAGGAAGGGTGTTCCCTATGTTGGCGCTGTGAACACCCTGGTGCAGACCGGGGAGGCCGTGATAAATGGCAATATTGTTGGAGGTGTTGATGTCTTGCTTTGCAAGGGGCCAGCAAAACACGAGCAGGGGAAGGAGAGGTTCCCGGCGCGGCTCAGCGTCACAGCCCACCACGCCATGATCGATCGGTCATCCAACCAAGCGGTTCCTCACCGCTTTTGACCATCAACCATCTCACCGATGTCGTTCAAGCTTCAGTTCCATTGATCACATCTAGATGATACCCACTCTATCTCACCTTCCTTACCCCGATTCAAGCTATAAATTTATCCCTCCACGGATTCGTCACTGATGCTAGGCCCCGCTGTAGAGTATAGCCATGGAGTACACCTTTTCTCTTGGGAAGTTGCGCATCAGAATCTTGCTCGAACACGACCATTAGGATGTCCTATTCCCCAGCGTATTGCTGGCTTTCTACAAGGGACAGTCGGAAGAGAGGACAGTTGAAGACGGTGAGCACGGAGCTACAACCGGTGGAACTGGGCTCGGGTGCTGGGAGTGATGTTGAGAGGAGGAAACGGATCAGAACGTGAACCAAACCCCACTCCGGAACGGAATGAAGACACGCCACGCTCACACGAAAGGACCAGCCCCGCCGCTACTATGTACCTGTCACAATGCCGTTCTTCACTTGCGTCGCATGCTTACGCGCTTATCATCATCGGGCTATCATACCATCTTCATTCTCTTCCCAATTGACCACGCCATTCCATCCCGGTACTCTCAATCAATCCTTTCCCCCTTCATACAGGCCTTTATCCTACGTGATGGACGATGGACAACATTTCGACAGGTTCTGTTATCCCTCTCCCGCTTTTATCTCCTCACCTACGTTTATGATCGATGAAGACGGACATCCAATTGTACATACATTTTCCTAGACGCTGCGCGTTCCGTCCCCCAGAGGCATCCTTATTCATTACCTTTGTTCAGCTCACCTGCTGACAATGTACCCGTCGGATCATTTGTGTATGATGCTTCGATGTCGCTCTCATCTCGAAATATGGGCGACTCTCTCTCTCACCGCTTTTTACCCAACGAATCATTCCAATCACCATCACGTCTGGCTACACCGGCGGTTAAGTAAGTTGATACTTCTNGTCCCCCCGGCATATGCTGACTATCGTTGTAAAGTTAGATTCCAGGCCCTGAACGCCTCGTTGCCTCAGCCCCCAGCTACTGACCAGCCGCAAGCTGCCAATCGCCGCATTCAAGTCACTGCCTTGAACCTGTAGAATGGAAGATATTCTCGGGTTGTCGACCGATTCCAAGTGATAAAAGCGCTGGTTCATCAGTCGTACATACATATATTTCGCGCAGCTAAGCCGAAGGTCTCCTAAGGCATCCGCTTGTATAATGCGTCAATGTTTCCATCCTGTAGTTTTATCATCCACAATTGTGTAACCGTATTTATGCCTGTACCGTTGATGCCCAGGGATGGCTTCGGAGCTCGGAAGTTGGTGTTTCGCGGTGTCCCAGAGGCGTTCTGGACGTTGTTCGCGGCGACGGCGTGGACGTGGTTGCCTGGGATACATACGTTTCTACCCTAAATACAGCACGATAAGCAAAGGAGCGGTGTTATAAAATGAAAGAAAACCCACGATATTCAATTTTTTTTGGGGGGGAAACCGACAAAAGCTACCAACTTGAAGAATTCGACGACAACAAAAGGGCTTGCTTGACGTCATCTTTGAGGACCATGTTTCTGTGTTGGTAAAGATGCTCTAGCGTCCGCTGTTGAGTGTATAACCGTGATTTCGGAGGTGGCTGTTCCGGGTCGGAGACGCCGAGGACTTCGCTGCGGGTATCTAAAAGGTGGAGTTTAGTCAACCGTAGCAACTTTGAAGCAAAACAATTGAGAAGAACCTCAACGTTACGATCTTTCGCAAAGCCGTCTGCCAACAGCAAACTCGATTACCTCCTCAGCGCGTCTGTCGCTCGTCCCAGTCTTTCCAGACGACGTTCACATGCTACTAGCGCTGCTTTTGTAGCTGTTGCTGGTCGTCAAAACCTTGGTTTCGGAGGTGGTCGTTCCGGGGTACCAGGAAGCAGAGGAAGCGCCGAGGAGACGATATGAGAGGAAATCGAGCTCTGCCACGCGGGGGAACTCGGGAGGAGCATGCTAGAGCATGATGTGAGTACTTCGGAGAGGCCTGAGCGCATGGAAGACATACCACGCTGAGATTAGACCTATTGAGGTCGGCGCGGGGAGTAGTCTTCATCTTCATAATACTCCTCTTCCTCTGGGTTGCCGCTCCATCACACAGCTCGACATCCACTGGAGGGGCACCAAGAAGGAGGGCACACCTGTCCATTAAGTACGATAAGTGGATTATCCTGGTTTCAGGCGAAGAAAGCACAAAGTGAGCTCACTAGCTTCGTATCCCTTCCTAGCCAACGGGAAACCAACAGACTCGAATATCTCGTCGATGCGTGCGCCGTTCGTCCCAGCGTTTTACAGATATCCTATTGGGACTGTAGAGCTGCTTTTCCGAAAGAGAGGTAGCCTTGTATCGAATATTTCGGAGGTCGTCGTTCCGGGGTAGCGGGAAGGGTAGCGGAAAAGGGATTTGCTCAAACGTCCGGGAAGGAGCTGAAGCGGCGGGTACACCTGCCTGTATAGTACGGTAAGTGATTTATTCACTTTGTACGGCTGGAGAGTGCGAAGGGAGGTCACATGGGTTGGTTTTCTATCCACCCACCCAACAGGCCCAGATATCTCATCAACGGCTGGATTTTTCGTCCAAATCTTTCAGGAGCAGGGTGAAGGATGCTTGACACTGCTTTACCGCGTCTGAGATAGCCTTGAAGTCGAGGTTTCGGAGTAGGCCTGTGACTGGCCTTTGTATGAGGTTGTCGAAATAGGAAACCGTCGCGTACGGTTTGAGGAGTCTTTGTGGGTGGTCTCTTCCTCTCCAAGGATTTACGCCAAGTCAGGGCATTCTCCAGCTCCCAGCATGTAGCAGTGTCTTTTGGTAGTAGTCATGCGCGTTACAACGCGGCTTCGGCGAATGAGGTTGGTATGTTTGAGGAAGGCTGCGATGCTGGTATTGTGACCAAGAGAAGAGCTTGGATGTTGGCGTGAACGATGTCAATGGGGACGACGAGCAGGGTAGGGGAGAGGGTCTAGCGGATGGAAAGGGCCACGCTCAGCATGTTTAGATGATTTTCCATGGTAGAATGGTTGACTCACGAAGTATCTCCTCTTTTATAGGAGATGTTATGTAACAATGCATCCCGTCGTCGGTCGTGCGATGGCTTTCTGCCTGGTGCCGATGATACGGTGAATGATGACACGATGACGTCTATTGGAAAACCATTGCAGCTATTTGCATAAATAATGGCACTTCCGCTGATCGAGGTGGGGGAGAAGAGAGAGCAATTCGGCCTGGTAACGAGGCTAGCTGGCATGCTCACAGAAGGTGCTTGTGGTTGGTGGTGGACGAAGGCGCGCTCGTAGGCAGTCTAGGCCTTCGGGGCCAATAGTTCGACCAATCGGAATTCGTCGGTATATATATGACGTCATCCCCGAGACCGCCGATCAAACTTGAAAGGAAAAAGTGCGCAGAGACGTCAGGAAACTTGAAAGTCATGAACCCTCTCATCTAATCATTCTCCTCAGGCCTACCGGTTCTCTTTTTGAGGGCGTACTTAACTTTCAGTAGACAGCCTGACCCAGTCAAAACTTCGAGAAATCGACAACAGCAGTCCGTTCCCTTTTCCGTGTTCGCCACATTTCAGTTCTGGTTGGAATTTCTCTTGCGGTGATCACCAATGGATTCATGATCATTGGACGAGACAAGAAAGAGAGAGACTATTGAATAGTCTCTCTCCACGGGCATTGCAAGCCTGGAAGGACCTTATATGTGGATGACGGCCATCGTATCTAGTAGAGCGATATCACTTGGTCAACTCCCTTTTCATCGCACCCAAATGTATGTCACATCTCTTGTATTGACCGTCACCAATGGTTAATTGTCTATTATCGCGGATTCGTATCAGGTACTGCCGTATTCATACGGCCCCTCCTTCGTTATGGTTCAAATGAAGGTTCGGAGCAAAGCGCCAACCTCCTATCTCATCGGCCATGTGAGATGACGTCACGCGAAACGCGTGACCCAGTGGCTTGAATCAAATGTACCTTTCATCCACGATCATCATTGGCTCAAGGGATCAAAAATGGCCTCTGCATCAGCTTTCCTACAAGCCGCATGCTATGAGCATCAATTCATCCGTTCCAAAGATACCTCCTTAATTGTTGAACGCCCCGAACGACTTCGTGCTGTCACCGTTGGCCTTGCCACAGTCTTGTCTCGTCTTGGGGGATCCCGCTCAACTGTCAAGTCAGAAGATGATGCTGACTTAGCTGCAGCATTTGAGCGGATCAATCTCAGTTTGACTCATCCTCAAATGCTTGCGTCGTGCATAGCTCGGCTGTAGCGGATCTCTTGAACCATCCCGCCATCAAGTTTATTCACGGAGATGTAGAAGGCAACAAATACTTGGAAAATCTCCTCTCTTGGGCGAATGATAGTCGGACTAAAATTGTGGATGGACAATCTGAAATCCCAGATGGTCTTTCACAAGGTGATCGTTACCGTGAGCTTTGTTTCTCTCATGTCCTGCAAACGAACTAGGTTAACATTCAAGTCAGTATGTCCTAGCTCTATCAGCGCTATTCAAGGAGCACTGGGAACTATATGTCAAGCCGTGGACTCAGTTCTTGGTAGCTCACCTTCAACACAACATCAAACGCATTGTCATCTTTGACATAGATTTGCATCACGGTAAGTCTCAGGCTAATTCTTGAGTCTTTCATACTGAGGCTAGCTAGGTAACGGAACGCAGTCCATAGTGTGGCAAATCAACGAAGAGACACATCGTCAAACCCTGGAATCTGAAGGCGGCGCCCCATCCACTAAGATTGGTCCAAAGGTCTATTATGGATCTCTACACGACATCCTTTCCTATCCGTGTGAGATACGTAATCTTTCGGGCCGTGCTAATCCACGAAGTAGCGAAGCTCACATCTTCCTTCCAGGATGGAAAGCAAGTTGAGCTAGTTCAAGCCGCTTCTGTTTCCATACATGGAAACCTCGAACAACACATCGAAAATGTGCATCTCGAGAAGTACACATCCGAAGATCATTTTTGGAACGATCTCTACCCCAATCGGTATCGCCGCATCTTGCATAAGGCCAAAGACTTCCTGGATGGTACAGGTGGGCCTGGAGACGACGTCATGATCTTCATCAGGTACGCATGTCGCTAGCTGTACTCATACCTCTTACTGATCCACTTTGTAGCTGTGGTTTCGATGCTTGCGAACATGAGTACACGTCAATGTCACGGCACGACCGGAAAGTCCCCGCTGGTTTTTATCATCGGTTTACCCAGGACGTCCGTGAATCCAGCGATCAATACACTTGGGGTCGTCTCATCAGCGTCCTTGAAGGGAGATATAGCGATCGAGCTCTGAACAATGGTACGCTAGCCCATCTTTGCGGCTTAGTCGGTGATACTGTCAAAGTCGATGAAAGATGGTGGAGTCCCGAGAACCTGGATGAAGTACCATCCCTCCTTCGAAATCACTCGTCCGTCTCTGACATGCACCATAGATAGAAAAGGCCACGAAGAAGAAGCGAGGAGGACGTCCGTCGCTATCTACACCGTCCAGCCCTTGGGTCGCCAGCCTATTGGAACACTTCGCAGCGCTAGAAGCGGAAATACCCCAACTCACGCGGAATCCACGACCTTCGGTGCCGGTCGCTACATCAACACGACAACTTCGCGAGCGAAAACCACAACCTGTCGCCCAAGCAAACTCCAAATCACAATCACCGCAACGAAAGACCAAAGACGCTGCTGTCTCACAGTCTCCGTCAGTGCACGCTGACACCTCGGACAAGTCTTCTTTATCCAGTTTGGATTCGGCGGCTGAAGACACTCCGCCTGTTAAGAAGGGTCCAAGAGTCATCTTACGCTTAGGGCCAAAGCCTTGAGGTTCATTCATACAAGGAAACTCGTCCTGCTACGCATATGATACCCTGTACCGTTTAGTTTCTCCTTAATCGACTATCTTTAGAATGCCCCTTCCCCCGTTATGACCAACCATTGATTCGACCAAGGCCTCTCCACCTTTCTCAAATCCTTCTCGAATATCCTCGAACGCTTTGAGGCTGCCGTTGGCAATCAACTTCGGGACCGTTTCGTAGAAATCAGCCAGGGCATGATCTGGTTTCATCAGATCCACGATTCCGAATCCAGTTAATGTGATGGCCTTTGCGACGATAAGGAATAAATGCCAGAAAATTGTTAGAAACCAAAGTGAAATCGACATGAACTGAACCTCATCTTGATAAAATAGGGATTGGTCGGTAAACTCGACAGCATCCCACATTCCTGAAGCATCTTTAGGGAAGGTTCGATTGAGCGAACAGTAGGACACTTACAATGAACCTCGCGTATCTATTGGCGGCGCCCAACTTACGCAGCTTCTAGGGTTTCGCCGCCAACGTTGTCCCAGTATCTGAAGAGAATGGACACAAATAGGTTAAATACGGGAAGCCGGAGAGAGAGTAAATGAAGTCCAACAGATCAATGGGCCTGTGCTTGGCCAGAACGTCGCCGATCTTCGTGGTTTTGTAGTTGAAGACGACGTCCACGCCGAGAGATTCGAGCAGTTTGACTTTGTCGTCGCTCCCAACTGAAGCGATGACTTTGAGACCGTCCAACTTGGCTAATTGCGCCACGACACTTTATCAGTGGTCAGGTCCGAGTCATCGTAGCGAAGCGAGAGTGTAAAAAACAAGGTACATATGAGCCAACGGTGCCTAGGCAGAGCGTGGTCAAGGTTCAGTAAAGAGTGGTGTGCATTCGGAGCATACCTGCAGCCGAGCTCACAAAAGCAACTTCGCCCTACAAGAAAATAATGGTGGTTGAGCTAGACAAAACGTACCTTTTTGGGCTTTGCGAATGCTTTCCATCCGAGGTAAGCGGTTTGTCCTAAAGCAAAGGTTGTTCATTCATTGGTCTAGTCCGGAAGGCGGACAAGGTTGTCACTCGCCTGGCATCCCAACGACGCTCACGTAGTTAGACCAAGGGATACTTTCAGCATTGTTGAGGACCATCCAGTGTTCTTCATCAGAAACGACGAAATATTGCTGAAAGGCTAAATTGCAACATAAGGAGATACCAAACGTGAAATGTTTGATACATGATGGTGAGTGACTCACGGAAGAATGCCTGAGAGTTGTAGACGTGCTCGCCAGTCTTGAAGTTGGGATCCTAGAAACGGGAGGAATAGTGAGCGGGGAGAAAAAAGACTGGGAAGAGATGTAAGAACCTCGGAGCGGATCACGTTATCAAAGTTCCTCCAGCTACCATCCTGGCAAAGGCATAGACATCCAGAGAGACGCACAAGGTCTTCACCAAGAACCCCCCCCGTTTAGAGGGGTATCATCGAGGTCGACCGTCTGGCTGGCGTCGTAAATTGTCGTCTCACCAGGGACGGGTAGACCTGAAAGAGGCTAGGTGAGTACCGACCTCGTTACGCGATGAAGAGGGAGGTTGAGATTGTACTTACCTTGGGAAGGGACTTGGTTGAAAACGAGACAGGTGTTAGGGCGTGCAACCATTTCTCGAGATCAAGGAGGCCAGAGTGAGTCATGTTCACCAGCTTTATATGAGAGGGCTGTCGTTCCGATAGGCAAGGAAATGTGCCGGAGGCCCACGTAAGGTGACAAGCCGAAGTGTCTTTCAAGCGCGACGACGCGTCACGTAAGATAAGAAACGATTGTAGGAGTTCGGAACTCTTCAAGTTGAACCTGGGTCGAATGTTGAGTTGTTGATGGCACCTCTGCGAAACTTAACTCGGGAACATTTTGACACCCCGTTGGNAGAGTTGAGGTCTCGCTTGAAGGAGTGAAAAAGACGGGTTGGGTGTCTGTGAGATGGGAGAGCAAGGGCAGTTTCCTGAGAAAAAGCGAGCTGAGGGACACACACTTGATCAATATAAATATGGCCTCGCAGTACTTCGAATGAAGCTGTACCGAAACTAATTTCCTTCCTGGTCAGCTATCTTGAGTATGACCTTCCCTCCGTTATGCCCAACCATAGCGTCCACAAACGTCTCCCCTCCTTTCTCAAATCCCTCTCTGATATCTTCAAGCGCCGTGACACTGCCATTCGCCACGAGCTTAGGGACGTTTTCATAGAAATCGGCTATTGCATCAGGGTGCATAAGTTCAGGAACCACGAAGCCGTTCAAGGAGATGGACTTGTGGACGATAAATCGCAGATTCTGTGGGTTCGTCGTTAGGAAACACGATCGATCAGGTTCAAAGACGAGCTCACCTTGACGAAGTAGGGATTAGGAGTGTATCCTATCAGACCGCATTCCTGAAGGACTCATCATCAACGTCGAGCTGGAGGTAAAGAGGGACGGAGAGCTTACGATAAATCGGACATGTCTGTTGGCAGCGTTCAAAGCAGCTTCCAATGCCTCGCCGCCGACATTATCCCAGAAACTAAACATCACGGAGGTTAGATACCACAAACTGAAAACTGAAAACGAGATCATACATATCAATGGGCCCGTGTTGAGCCAAAACGTCATTCATGTTTGAGGTTTTATAGTTGAAAGCAACGTCGACTCCGAGGCCTTGGAGGAGCTTGACTTTGTCGTCACTTCCTGCGGAGCCTACGACTTTGAGACCGTCGAGTGTGGCAAGCTGTGCGACGACAATGCAAACGAGTAAAGAAGCACGTTGAGCCCTTCGGAGTATGATGGTTGAGATGGGAATACGTACGATCCAACAGTTCCTGGTGAGATAAAATTGAATGGGGATCCTTATTCAAATGGAATGGGCAGAGACGCACCCGCAGCGGAGCTGATGAAGACGACTTCACCCTGGAAAATGGTAAGATGAACGGCTTGAACGACGGCGTAGATCGTTTCGTACCTTCTTTGGCTTGGCGAACGCTTTCCATCCAAGATACGCAGTTTGACCTGAAAAGGGCTCGTCAGTCGGCCCGAGGAGACTGCTCTTAAGTGTGTACTAACCAGCCATCCCCAGGACACTGAGGTAGTTGGACCACGGGATGTTTTCCGAGTTGTTGATCACCATCCAGTGTTCATCCTTTGAGACCACGAAGTACTCTTCGAAGGCTGAGATATCGCAAGTTAGCTCGTGCTCGAACGAACGATGAGACAAAGAAAAGTCAGTACGTACGGAATAAGGCATGTAGATGATATACGTGCTGTCCGGGCTTGTAGTTCGGGTTCTATGGAAAAGGAAACCATGAGTTCTTTTGTATGTTCATGTAAAGTAGGGATACGAGCTTCCGCGCGTAAGACGACACCAACGCCATAGTTTTGAACTCTGTTACACGCCGAATCAGCGAACTTCAAACGATTAGATGGCGAAGTCACTTACGGTCCATCAAGTGGGATATGAGGCTACACCAAAGACTTAAGTAAACGGCGATGAAATGTACTAATGGTACTTACAATACCAGTGAACGGTCCTCCAGAAACAACCATTCTTGAATAGATCCAATAAGTAGTCGAGCGAAACGTATAAAGTCTTGACAGGGAACTTACCTCCGGGCACTTCCGACGACCACGCTGGCTATGCCCTTATACTCCTTTCAGTCCCCCAGCCTCAAGCCTTGCGGTGATTGTAGACGCGCGCAGACTGTGCTATTGGGGAAAATAGCAGTCGCTTGAACGACTGAAATACTGGCCACCCGCCTGACAGATAAAACGTTCAAACTTCAGATCAATGTATTGGGAGTTGAAGAGAGTTTCATACAACGAGCGATTGGAGAAGAGACCTTCTTTCGGATAGTTCATCGAATGCTGAGTGCGAGGAGGAGCATGCGAGTAGAGGTATGGTTCAAACTTCAAAATGATAGAAGGCCGAGGCCGAGGAAGCTGAGATTTTTATCAGATAAGAAATTGGTTCAGCGCTTACCGGACCTCCCAACCTTCAACCTTCCATACTCTTGAATTCTCGAATTCCACGCCAACACTTGATACAGATAGAGAGGATGGCAGCTCTTTAATCGAAGAGGATTATGCTGGTTGGACCACATTAGCGTCGTAAGGCGATAGTTCCTTCCTGATTTCCTCTTTGTTTAGTCAACGATGCAACCAGTTTGAATATCAATCGTCCAGTGCTTCCACGTCGAGGACTAGCAGAAAAGGAATCTGAACAGGCTGCTCCTGGAGGCTCCGGGATACAGCTTCAAGCTTCATGTCTTAGGCAGAAGTCGTAGCACCATGGTGGACGCGCTGAGAGGGACTCTGAGTTCGCCCAGGTGCGTTTTTGCGCTCTGCTTCTAAAATCTGCTGCTTATTCCAGTAAAACGCAAGGCGATAAACTATGGGATATTGCATCCAGCTATTTCACGAGCCCTTATAACGCTGTCGCGGGGAATTCACTTTTCTACGATGGTCATTCTACAAATCGAATCCTGCAGTCGAACGGACAGTCGAGCAATTTGAACTCCTGCGAGAAGAAGCTGCATACCTTGTCCAACGGGGAGTCTTGCTCTGCTGGAAACACGAAGAGGAGGCTACCGAAGCGACCGCACGCTTACACCCCGAAGAACTTGCGGCGACGCCCATATCTCTTCAGCAAGCCTACAGCGAAATGATTGGGACGGAAAACCTGACTCTCGAACGCTATCAAGTCTACGTGTACCCCAAACGGCTTGGCTGCGTCATGACCCGTGCAGTAGCATCTACTCCTGCCTATTCATCACCACATACCCAAAACTTCAGGCACCTGACCCCGATCCCGTGGTTTCACGATCGGTTCTTCGAGAGGTACCGTGTAAATGTGGACGAGAGAGTTGCGTAACTGGAGGCGGCCGCTCTGTATCTATCCTTGGACATGGTCGCAGCTGAGCTACGGTACGCATGCGGACCGCCTCATGTGTTCATTCGTCTGACCCTCTTTTTCCAGATTGGTTAAACCGTACTCTCCGTTTCATTCCCTCAGGTCACGACGCACCTCTACATCCGGAAGTCACCCTAGATCCATCATCTATAAACTGGCGACCCCGTTCAAGAAAACTTCCCCACCTCCTCCAAATTCCAGTATCGTACTAATCAAGTATGTGCCAAGGGTCATCGACTGCGATCTTGCTGACCATGCTGTCTAGTGCCCGGACGACGCCTATGCGCACCCTCCACCAACTGAATTCCCTCTTGAGATACCGGAGCTTCCATCTCCGCTCCCTCGACAACAGAGGCCTGAGGCTAAACAACACTTCCCACCCTTACCCGCCCTGCGGGCGTGGTACCTCCCGTCTCTTTCTCAGAACAACGCGCTGCAACCCCGCAAACCAAACCCCTTCCCAGTACTCAATGCGGGGGAAAGGATCATCATCATCGCAGCCGTTGACGCGGGCAACATCAGCCTCTGTCGTTTCGGACAGGGAGCGTTTGATGAATGGCCAATGATATCGCATTACTTTCTAGATAAGAAACGAAAATTACTACTTTACATTTCACGAAACGACGGCCTCGCATATTACCCTTGGAACAAAACGGTTTATCCGTGCCAGACGGACTAGATGTCCACGGTAAGCTATCCGCCTTCGTTTCGTTAGGGAATACACTCACAGGTCCTGGTTGCGTGTAGGTAGCAGGCTAGTCAAAAGTGTCAGGTCGTCGCCATTCCCCACTGGAATGAAAATACATACCACAGGGTAGTAAATGTCTGGGGGGTTCAACGTCAGCAAGAGCTACATAATCCATGTTTGGTCAACACATTTCAATCCTTGGAATATCCATGTTGGTTCGACGACATCCCTAAAGCCTTCGATCAATGTTTAACAAAGGCTATTAGCGCGAAGACAAGGCCTTTCATGGACGGTAGAGGGATGCTGGGACAATGAGGCGGTGCAGTCGCAGCACCAAAAGTCACCACCCCAGGTGTCGACTAGGGCGTGGAGCACAGGTTAGCTGGAGGACGGTGTCGATGCCACCAGTGGTACATACACCCTCTATTCTACGTCTCTCCTTGGTCATCGCATTTGTCATTACCAGCGCACAGCTTCGCCTGTCCTGACGTTGTGGAGATGAAGCACGAAATGGTCGCTCGTCAGCAGCTAGCACGAGAGCTACAGCCCCACCAGTTTGGGTCACTGCCGAATTGGCCGAATCGAACGCATCGACCCGTCGACGTCATCTCCCTTCTCGATGGAATTCACGACTTTGGAGGATTACTACCCTGCATCCACCCAATCATCATCAACCTCCTCCTCATCCGCGATCACACGACCACGAATGCGAATACGATCAACCTCCTCTGACCTCCTCTTTCCTCCCATCCACCACAGTCGTCGTGTATGTGTCCCGGGCAGTATCCTACGACACATACACTCTTGTTCAAGACGTTGCTATTGCGTGCAAATTGCATCTCTGGGACTCGGAACTGCGCTAACTCGAACGCTGTTGGCGGACCTTTCGATGAGCGTGTTTTCGAGCCTTGTGGTGGAATGCGTCGTTGCTACCAAGGGAGATGTAGGAAGGGCAGTTCAGGTAGTTTGGGCGATGGAGCAGTGGCAGCAGCGACCACATGAACGGAGATGTACCAACGGATTGTCGACAAGTCGAAGTACAGGCAGCCACAGCACACAGAGAACAGTGTGTATTTTCTCCTTCATACTCCTCCCACTGCGTTGTCGTCCTCATCACGCCTTAATCCATAGATTCCTTCCTACTCAATCGTCCATCACATTCTCCCTAGTACCACGAAGAGTATAGCCATCCGGAGCTCATCCGTCAAGGTTCCTCCATTGAGGCAGTCGGAGGTAGTCATGGAGACACCATTGCGACATCGATGGGAGAAGGATGAAGAAGCTTGGATGGACAAGGGACTTGTGATGAATTATTAGAAGGCTTAGGGAAGGCGCAGCTCTGTCTTACGACTGGTATGTCACCCTCCTCCATCCTATCCCCTCCCTACCCGACGTCTCACCTTCAGCTCTCACAACAGCTCCGTCACCGATACATCAGCCCGGTCGCTATCGTGTGTATCGTCCTCACTATGCTCCTTGGCTTGTCAAGGACTGATGTCCTCGGCTCTTACAGTAACCTCAACGTCAGCCAGGGCAACCATACCACCCATAGATGGAACACAAGCAGCGACGCTTGCTGCTCTTCCTCCTCCACGTCGACCTCAAGCAAATCACGATCCATCATCCACGACTATGCCTCGTCCATGAAAGCTATTGTCGTCGTGTATAGGCTCAACGGTTTCGTGTACGTCATCGCGTCGGCTAGTGGTGGATTCCTGACCCCCCACAAGCTCGATCTCAAGCACGACACAATCACGCAACTGCGACAAGCTTCCACCTTCCACCACAACCCAATAGCTTATGAGCGCTGTCGCCGTATGCTAGGAAAATGGGGACAGGGTGACGAAGACGAAGAATCCTCTATCAACCTTCGACTAGTTAGCCTCATCAAGCTCCTCCTCGAGCGTCTGCTTTGACGAAGTTGGGTGTCATTGAGAAGGATGCACCGCGCGGTTGATCGGCTCGGTGAGCCTTGGATACCGGTTGAGACGATGAAGACAAATAATAAGATCGTTCGGACACAGTGTTTTCCATTTTGCCTGCCTTGGACATTTGTTTCTTTTCATCCCTGTCTTTTCGCTCGTTATCTCGACCCACCTTCCTTTCTTCACTTTCACGGACCCCTACCCCCTTTCCCTTTACCCCACTGTATGTTCACGGACACTTTTCCAAATGCCCTCTTTCCACCTACATCTCAAGTGGCATCGTACAATTGTGGAACGATCGCAGTTAGCGTAGCTATCCTCTACTATGACCTCTTCGGCCTACCTCCAGTCTTCCCCCTCCGCCTGAACTGCTACTTTCGACCCACCTCCAATTGCTTATCATCCCAACTCGAACCGGTACCAATTTCCTCCACGTACGAACACAGGCGGATTTACTCTGTCGACAACACCTCTAGCGGATAACATCGCATCGGGGCAACAGCAAAGCGCAGCTGCCGTTCGAAGGCCTCAACTCTGAACGTCGATGGTCAACAACGACTGGTTGTGTGGCTGTATCGCTGGCAATAGGGAGATTTCAACTGGATGTCTCTCCTTTGCTTGGTATGTTCCCCTTGTCATGCTACTCTATTTCCCTCCGTCCCGGGCTAATATGCACACAGATCGCTTTAGGCTTGGACCATACAAATCTTCATCGACGCCGCGGTACACCGTGCTGGCGCATGCCAATGGCACAAGCATCAGATCAGTAACCGTAATTGAAGCACCAATCAGTGATTGGAGCCCTCGCAACCGCCATTGTTCCTCCTCTCCTCTCCCTGTACCCATCTGGATTTTCGTCCCTTTATACATTTGAATCATCCGACATATTTCTCTATACTTGCAGCCATTTCATACAATCTCTACGTATATCCATTGAAAAATGTTCATGGACGGGTATATATCCACTGAATGTACATCAATCTACCTTGCGAAATTGGAGACTTGCGACGGAGGTGAGGTGGCCACTAGGCTCGATCCCAGCCGTTCTGGTAGGTTTTTGGGAAAAGAGAAAATAATGGGGGATATACTTACCAGAACTTCCGAGTATCATTATTTTCCCCTCCTCTTTGCCCACGCAAACGAGGAACTAGATACCAACTACGACTGGGATCAAGTCTAGTGGTATGGAAGCGGTGGAACATACTCTATATATACTCCGCTAGGAACGAACATCAGTCCCGGATCCAAACGACGAAGGTGTGCGGAGACGTACATGCTATCTATTATAAATGCACACAACAGCGACAGTATCAGAATGTCCAAGTGCAGGAAGGAAATGACATAGTTGAAACATTGATATCCAGCCAAGAGGAGACGGACAAGGTAGTGAGTCGCTGGTCTCGTTTGGTGCGAACCAAGATATGCATTTACACGTAACGTTCTCCACTCCCCCCTGCTCGTCCATTATCACCAATCCATGAAGCAAGAAGGGAGTCACCACCACCCACTCGGCCGGGAGCGGTGAGCGAGTAGAGCGCAAGCAAAATGGCGAAGCCAGGTTGGCTTGGCGGCTCCAACAAGGTCTGCAAAGTGGGCTGGCTGAGTCAATCTGCTGGACACGTCAAGTCGTTGAATGGAGTGTGAGGGCGGGCGTGAACGACTACAACTTGGACCAGAAAGGAGATGTGAGGGTCCCAAGGCAGGAACATGCGGATAACGGGAGTCTGAAGCCATGTTGGTCCTTCTTATCCTCAGCATCGACTACCAGCCTTGACGCACTATATACCAGAGGTGCTACCACCGAGTACCCGAAACACCGAGGGGGAAAGGCTGATGGGACCAATGAAGAATTCGTTGTGACTGGGGGCAGAACCACCGATGACAATGGGCTAGTGGGCGTAGATTGGGCGGAGACAAGGGAGAAAGGGAGCTCTGTGTCGCTGTCCTCTTTTCACGTTCCAAGCTTCGCCTTGAGGTTTCGAAGCGGGAAGCCAGGGATGGTGGTGCCATGGTGGTCGCAAGCTAGCCCCTCTCACCGCATATCTACCCTTCTTCCATCAGGTCGAGCGCCGCTGAACGACAAAAGGCCTACACACAACGACGAGCACCAGGACCCGGGAACAATGGCGCAAATGATAGGATGTTCAACCTGGACAGGAAGGAATGTCGTCAGAGGGGAAAGAGAAAAAAAAAGAAAAAGAAAAGCACAATCTGAAAAGCGCATGTACACGCATTCCTTCGCCCAATCACATTCTTCACTTCTCAATCGATCTCCTAGAAGCCTTATTCGAGAAGAAAACATGTCCGAGATCTTGAAGGCTGAGGCCCGTGCCACGGCAAGGTGATGCGTCATTTTGAAGGCAGTCATCTCGGCTGTCAGTCGTGCGTGTGGGCGTCGATGTTGAGGGAGCTGAGGCCAAGAGTTGGAAGACTGGGATGTCAACGGAAATGCCAGCGTCGAACGTTCCCCCCAATATGATGAAGGGGGCTGTCACCGAGTCGGATGTATAATGAACCGGCTGGCATTATCCCTTTGAGTTCGAAGCCTGATGTAGAGGATACTATGGTTGAGGGGTAGTGCGTAAGGTGCCCTTAGTGCGTAATGTCACACAATGTCACATCAAATTTTGGAAGCCATCCTCCCACGCTAGCAGAATGTCTGCAAAAACCCCTAATTTCTTTCACTCTCCGCACCGGCTGCTCGGCCACCGTGACACCTTCCTCGAAAGTCAACTCAGCGTCCAGCTAACGTACGCCCATTATGAAAGCTGGAGGGCGAAGGGAGACATTATCGGAGGCTACTATTAATTTTTTGTGGCAAGAAAATGGGAGGAAGGTATGTTTTTCGGGTGATTACGCACTAAGGGCACCTTACGCACTACCCCTCAACCATAGTACTTCGCACTGGGGCTTCGCGAAGCCCACGAGTTTGGCAGGAAGCATCACTCGACCTTGCAGAGCGATGCAGTGCTCAATCATGCCAAGATCATCGTGAGAAGATGTTCTTCGTTGACGATGGGTGGGAGGTTCGAGCAAGGCCGGAGGACTGCATCCCCAGTTGACGCCGTGACGGAAATCACTACTCCTCAAAGTTCTCATGATCGTGATGCTAGAGTGCCATCTGATCAGTTACTGGCCCTTCCCCACAGGCTTCCGAGTCGGGATCACTTTTGCATAAAAGGTGGGTCTTCCTCATACTCCAAGCAGTTGACTCAGAGAGAGACGTGACAGACTCGTATGCCCTTGAACAAGACCTTTGATTACGTTGTCATTGGAGGAGGCACTGCTGGTTTAGCTGTTGCCTCACGATTAGCAAAGAAACTGGACATAACCGTTTGTGTACTAGAAGCAGGTCAAGATCATTCTGAAGACCCAACCGTTCAAATACCCGGTGAGTTGTTCTGAACGTATAGACGTTTCTGATCTGACCAGTATCGCCAAGGACTCTACTTTCAGAACTTCGGGAAACCAACCCATGACTGGTGTTTCTCCTCCACAGCGCAGAAAGGCGCCAACAACCGTTTGATATATCTTCCTAGGTATGGTCTTGAAACACTACTCGAACATCAATAAACCTCATTACCGATATCTCCAGAGGCAAGGGCTTGGGCGGTTCGAGTAATGTCCGTACAGGTGCTTTCCATGATCCTCATTGATGATTCATTTTGATCTCAGCTCAACTTGATGACTCTCGGGCGGTGAGTTTCATTGATGACTTCCCCGAGCTCGTCACAGCTACTTAACTCCATATACTTTCATAGGGCCCCATCCCATGAGTATGATGGTAAGTCCCTTCCCTTTGTCATTCGAAATCTTTCGCAAATGACGCGACTTCCTCAGCCTTCGAGTTGCTTGGAAATCCAACCTGGAACTCTGGTACTTTTCAGCATTATTTCAGGAAGGTATGAGTGGAAGGTCCCCCAGACAACAGCTTCTGTGCATACTGACCGGGACCCTCGATAGTCACAATCCCTTCACTGCCCCGAGGCGACGGCTGCTGCTCGTGGACTTAACATATCTTCCGACCAGTTTGGCACTGGACCCATTTTAAACACCCTATCTCACCTGGTACCCAGCATTTTCCCCTTTTGGGTCCAGGCCTACGAGGAACTTGGATTACCGTTCAACACAGATCCCGTGCGTATATATCTCTTAGAAGTATGATTGATCCTTTGGGCTTCACGATCATATTCATAGAGTTCGGGAAACAACATTGGTGTCTGGCCCAGCTCAAATACTATCGACCTGGCGTCTTCTCGCGTGTCATCTGCGACTGTAAGCGGTCCCGGTTTTATGTTTCAACACTGGCATACCTCGGTTCTAGGCCTATTACATGCCAGTGAAAGATCAAGCCAATGTCATCGTTATCACTGGGGCTCGTGTGACGCGCCTTATCTTCAAAGCTGACTCACAGGATGGGGTCACTGTCGATCGAGTTGAGTATACCGTAGGAGATCATGATCAAATATTGTCAATCTTTGTCGGGAAAGAAGCCATCCTTTCCGCGGTAGGTCTCAGTTTCGCCACAGTAGTTAGCTCATCGTCTGCCAGGGCTCTTATCAAACTCCTCAAATACTCGAACTATCGGGTATGCGCCGTGATCCCAACGTTTTCGAGCCAGGCTAACGAACCGATCCTAGGTATTGGCTCCCGCCAAGTCCTAGAATCTCAGGACATTAATGTCGTCGTAGACTTGCCAGGAGTAGGGGAGAATCTACGTGAGTGCGTTTCTATTTGATTCTCCCTCGCTAGTCTCACTTCGCATGCTGTAGAGGTTCGCTCCACCTCGGACGTTATTCTGCGTCATCTGTTATACTCACTAAAACTCTTTTGGTAGGAACATCCTTTAGCCTACATGGTCTTTTCCCATGACCCTAAATACGAATCGTTCGATGCTCTGTTCTATCCGGGACGAATGGAGGCGGAAATGAAGAGATAGTGAGTAATCTCTTTACGCCTTCTGCTTCGTAGACTAGAGCTGAGATTACGTTTTGACAGTCGAGAAGCCAAAGAAGGCCTCTTGACAACTGTTCCGATCAACTTCTCTTTCATGCCGCTGAAGACATGCGCTGAAAGTCGCATTGGCGCGATCGCTGGTCTCGTCAATTCAGACGAATCATCCGCAAAACTTCCTAAGAATATCCGTGAGCTTCAGACAAAATGGCTCACCGATGATTTGAGCCCTCAGCTGGAGTTTGTGCCTCCTTAGAGCTGATTGACCAGTGACTCATATTTTGAATAGGATAATGCTTGTATCTCAGTTCGTACCAACGCCAGTCAGGCCCGCGCCCAAGCCAAATGGAAATGGCCACTTCAGTTTCCCACTCATCCTAACACATCCATTTTCTCGCGGTAGCGTCCATATAGCGTCGAAGGACCCTACGAAGCCGCCACTAGTCGACTTGTCCCTTTTCGACCATCCAGCAGACATCGAAATCCTCGTCAACGCCGTCAAATTCGCGCGGCGTTTGTGCGGAACCGAAGCGTTCAAGGGCGTTGTTGTGGAAGAAATTACTCCCGGACTGAGCGTTCAAAGTGACGACGAGATCAAGGAGTATCTTAGGAACGTTGCTGATATCACCCATCATCCTCTGGGAACAGCGGCTATGTTACCACGGGATCAAGGGGGAGTGGTTGATTCCAATCTCAAGGTTTACGGCACCACGAATTTGAGAGTGGTATGTACTCTAGCAATGATAGCTTAATCCACCACTGCAAGGGTAACGCTCTTTTTTCAGGTTGATGCATCAGTCATCCCGCTACAAATCGCGGCGCACCCTCAAGCCACGATATATGCCATTGCTGAAAAGGTGTGTTATAACAAAACATTTGGTTCTCGATGAAGAACTTAGTTGATTGATGTGATTTCGTGATGCTCAGGCCGCCGACATGATCCTTGAAAGTCTGATGTGATTCAGAGCTTTGACGATGCGTAAGTAAGTACGATTGTATGTACATGTCCGTGATTCGTGAATCTACTATGCCGGTATATGGCCCTGTCTTGGAGCCGTGAGGGTTACAATCCTACTTACCGCCTCGAACACGGTCGAGGCCGATTGGTCATAAGCACTGCCTACTTCAATGAAAGGAGAACCTCACCAGATCTATTCCTTAAAATTTTCTACGCCCAGAGTCGATCTAGGAGGAAGTTGCGCTTGCTTCCCTAAACATTACACGCGACCTCATTGGTCCGTTCACTATTGTCTCTCCCTCCGGGCGTGCCTGCGGAGTCGATCAGGGCTCGTCGAAGCTCGAGTCGCATGGTTAAACTTCTTTCCCCTCCTCCTAAAGTTACTTTTTTGAAACCAGCATAGCAAGAACTGACACATCAAGCTTCCATCTACATGCGCCTGGGCTGCGGACAAAGGTTTCGAACCCTCTCACACAGTTCTGCTTCAAACCTTAGGTTTGGTCTAGATCGTTGTTGGTTGCTGTGGCGATCGAAGCATTGAATCGGAGCGAAGTCGGGCTTCGAATTTCCCGTGCATTTGTGGCGTCTGGCATTCAAGCGGTGCCTGAACTGATAGATCCGTCATCAAGGACAAACAGAAACTATTATCTCAGACATTCTGCATAGCAGCGACCTCGACAACGACGCCCACGACGACCAAACCCACTTCCACGACGTAAGCGGCGACGACGCGGCGTGATTTCCTTGGATCCTAGCGAGCTCAGGCTGGAAAAGCCATCAGTAACCGTCACCCCTTATGGCATTCAACCTCACTTCTACTTCGCTGACCCCTTCGCGGCCAGCGCCCCAAGCACCACGACGAGGTACTGAAGACAGCTTTGGGTCATCATCAACGTTGAACTCGTCGGGATACAGCTCTTCATTCACCTTCACTCCAGCTTCGCCGTCGAGTTCGTCTTATGCTGCCTCGTATTCAGGCATTGGGGGTTCTCCAAATCGGCATCCAGAAAACAACATGTATGGTGGCAACCAGATCGTCCGAAACGGTGTTGTTAGCGTTAAAGAGGAGGGAACGTTCGCTAGTTGGATGTGGAAGGCCAAGTGGTTGGTTCTGACAGACTCTGAGTTGTCAATCCACAAATCAGAGGTAAGGATGCGGTCAGCTCAGCTATGTGATGTGGTGCTAAGAGATTTCAGCACGCCCCCAAGCAAACCGTTGTCAATCTCGGAGATATATCCAGCATCGAGCGAACTGACCTGAAACCGTATTGCCTTCTCTTAGAGACGAAAGACAAGAGGTTCTACTTTTCGCTGAAGAACGATGAGGAGCTCTATGGCTGGCAAGATGATGTATACGCTCGGAGCCCTTTGATGGGTGTCAGCAATCCTACAAACTTCGTTCACAAAGTCCATGTAGGCTTCGATCCCGTTTCGGGAGCCTTTACTGGGATGCCCGAACAATGGAGCAAGCTGCTCACGAAATCGGCCATCACGCGCGAGGACTATGCTAAGGATCCACAAGCCGTCCTTGACGTCCTAGAATTCTACACCGATCACCAGAAGCGGGAGATGGAAGAGATGGGTGCGTCAGATTGCCCTTTTTCGCTTCGGGCCTCCATTAATAAGGGTTGCTATTTAACATCATTTAGCCGCACCAGCACGATTCAATGCTGGAACTGGCCTGGGTGGGATGGGTAAACTAGGCATACCGTTATCGTCTTCATCGTCGAGTGACCTATCACGTCCAGGCATGACTAWCSTCGWAGTATCGCTTGACTTTCACTGGTGCTGTATTTCTGAATATTTCAGTAGCCGCAGAACTTGAAGAGGACGGGTAGCTTACCTTCGAAAGACGAAGATGATACGTAGTCATAGGAATTGGAAAGTAGGCGCTCGTATGGCGAACAAGCTGAGATGTCACTGGGGATTCCATCACATTTCTGAGTCCGTGCATATTAAACATCGACACTCACAAAGAAGGGATGATTGACTTGGTATCCTCCGCAGAAAAGTACCATTGAACCTTGGCCCAGACTTCTGCCTGCAAGAAATAAATGAGCCTGCGGTGGCCCATACGAAGTGGCTTCCAACGCGACGTACATCAGCATCAACTTGACGCGACCGAATGTCCTTGATCCTCCCAACCCAGTAATTCTCCTCAGGAAGAACAGAGACTCCTTCGCAGTCGGCTGGAAGAATCAACGCACTAAGCCCATGTTAGCTTTTCAGTGGTTTGGAAAGGGGTAGATTCATGCGTACTTACTTGTCCCCAACTTTGAAGATGAATGACTTTCCATCGTCATCGACCACTAAGATGAACACGCGTTATCGTTCCTTTCTAAGTACTGGTGAAGCTTAGTTTACCATTGAAGCGGCCAAATGGCTGCATTGTTTCATATTCATCGTCCGTAGGCAGGAAGCTAATATCCGAGTTCCTCTTTCTCTTGGATGGTCTCTTCTTTTTGGCGAGGGTTAGACGGGGACCTCGACGA
>JAPEVF010000474.1:0-35342 GCA_029747585.1 Pleurotus djamor
CGCTGGCACTATCCCATGGTTGAGACATTGACGAAGCATCCTCAGGATAAACCTTGAGCTACCGCGGGTTTCATTATTCAGTGAGCGGATATTGAGCACACTACCGTCGTACAGGATAAATCACGCATTTTTGAGTATTGAGACGGCCTCGGAGGCGTAAAGAAGAGTATGATTGAACCAAAAACAAGATTACTTGTTCTTTGTATGTCTGCGCAGGAAGTCAGCATCTGATGCATTCTATTGAGCGTTACGCACCTATAAACGAATCTCTTCTTCGTATGTGAGAATTCTCCCAGCTTATGCCCCACCATGTCCTGTGTTACGAGAACTGGCACATAGTCCTTGCCATTATGAACCATAAACCGTATTCTACACGTCCGTTAACGCATGCCCCCCTCAAGTATATTTGAAAAATGTGCATACCCGACGAAATTTGGGAGGATAGTACACGACCGAGCTTGGGTTTTTATCGGTACATGGTTCTGCACCACGTCGCGAAGATTCGGAAAGGCGACAAAGTACGGACCTAATGATTTCATGGTCAGTTTAGTTCTTCTTCAACGCGTAAGACAGCTAATATCGACCTTTCCAAGCTGAACGGCCAGACTTCAGCAGAGAGAGCGTTGGTCGCATGAGGGTAGGAGGAGAAATGGATGTGGCTTAGGTAAGCCGTTGTAGGCGCTAAGAGGCGCTAAAGGGACGGCGGCATGCAACCCTTCATCGTTGTTGACGTCAACGACGGCCGCGCAAAGGTATTTCTGCAGTTTTTTGATGCTGTATGTAACTGAGCCCGTTCTTCCTCTTAGCTAACTGCCTGATGCACCTGCACTAAAATGTCTTCTACGAGCTCATCGTTGACGACGACGGGGACATCATTCTCCCCAACGCAGACCCCAACGACCACGACTACCCCAACGACATCTGATACGCCTTTCTTTCCCGACCCCGCAACAATCATCAAACCTTCAAGCACATGGACCAACCAAAATGACGAAGATGCTGACTTGGTCAAGGTGCGCATCATTCTCGCTTGAATTAAGTACAAGTTCCTACCTCAACGTCAACCGTTACATCCGGATCAGACGGTACTGGAGTGGCTTTTCCTAGTGGTTGCGCTTGTAACTCTTGGATCAATCGTCGCGTGGAGGTGTGTAGTTGGCCGTGAACCGAGATGTACTGATGCTAACATGTACCCCCTTTCGACCAACAGATTTCTACAACTCCGACAACGAAATCGTCCTTTGACAGAATTCTTTACGCGACAACGCGACCGGAGACGTACGCAGTCATTCAGCAGCGCGAGAACCGTCTCATCAGAGAGACCTCAGCGAGTAACACTGTACTCTGACAGTGGTGTCGACATACGCACATATTACCCGTACCTTTCAACGCCCTCGGCTGCACATACGTATCAAACGAGGCGCACAAGAGGGGCAGATGTCGATGCTTTTGGTAGGAGGACGGGTGCCGGGGGTGATTACGACGAACCATCGGACAAAGACGAGCTTCCCGCGTATGAACACGCCGGCGGGCCACCGAAATATGTTGATTTGGAGTTGGGGAGACTAACGCTGAGAAATCGTACAGGAACAGGAGAAGACGGTACTGCTTCTCCGTCTACACAGCAGGAGCCTCAAGACGGGACACCGGTACCGACTTCTGTCCCTCCTTCTGAATCCCCTGTCCCATGCCAATCTCCTGAGTTTTCAACTGAAGATGGAGTGCAGGTTCCCTCGCCCGCTCGACCTTCCGAGGAACTACCCACAGCGCCTAACCCTCCTTCAATACCAAGTGCAACTCAGGATGAAGACCAACTTCCTCCCTCACCTCGACCTCCTGACCCTGAGCCAAATACATCCCCTCCGGATGCCTTGGAAGCCAACGAAAGAATACCTCCTCCTCCCGCTCCAACTGTATCGTCGGATCCTCCCCATCCTCAGTCATGATTATACATTATTTCCTCTTTCCTGGACCATCGGACACTGGACTATCTTTCATCATATGGACGGTATCTCTGTTACATCTCTGTTTCAATATATATTGTACTCTCCAACCCATGTTGTACGCTACTCCTACCTACGCATTTCTGGTCAATCTTCTCTCCACATAGTCTTCCTTCCTCAGGGTTTACATTTACTTGTAACAGGTATTTGCGTTGGAATTGCGTAGTATTTTCTAAGCCCGGCATATGGCGACGAATTTTCAGGTAGACTACGCCTCTTTGATTCATGGATGGTATGGAATGTAGATTGGTATAGTCTGTGTCAGTCCTCAAGACAGGCCCTCACTCTGGGCGACTCTCTGCTTGATAGTTGGTAGGTCGCCAATAATGAGCCCGACCGAGGGGCTCAGAATAGGGAAACCATCCCTATTGATGTGAATCGAAAGGATAGTCAAGTACTCCGGGATCTTTTTGGTACTTATAAAGTCTTTGATTCGAGGGACGACCACTTGACGTATCTTCTCATTGTCGAATAGGTCGGGAAAATCTTGAAATCGTTGAAACTTGATATTAACATTGTCTCGTTGCTGGTCAAAAGAGTCGCTCAAGAGTAGGATTTCTGTCGGAGGGACGGGGAATTGGCTAGCCGTTGAGGCGTATTTGTCTGCGCTACGTCGGAGACCACGCCCCTCCTCCAGCCTAGAGAGGTAAAATAGACAGCTGGGGCTGTTCGTTCGAATCAATGGGTTGTTAGCTGAAAGACACAGGCATAGTCAGACTCAGGTTACATCGCGGTGGGACCGAGAGAGTATGAGGGGACTCACTCCCACATAGTCGAAACACTTCACATAGCCATCGATGTCGAAAGTTCCAGTCGGCGCGTTGACAGCGCGTAGAACAGTACCTTGAAATACCACAGGCAGAGCAGACTGACATTGAAGATTGCTTCGATACCGGTGTATGGCACTTGAACCAAGAATGGGTAGACATTAGGAAGCTTCTGCAGTGAGGAAAGATCAAGTATAGGAGCTCACGGTGGTACATCCTGTATATTGTTTTGCATCGGCTCGGGCTTCGTTCCAGGCTTTGATATAAGGCCTCATCGAAGCATCCGTTGAAGCCCAGGCTGTAACGGCGCGCGGATGGGTGGGAAGACCTACGAGCCGTTCCATGGAAGGCACTATAGCTGGGAATTTGACGTAAAACCCCAACAGCTGACCGAACTGCTCGATCACGATAGCTCTGGTTTCGATAGCGCGGAAGTGATTGACAACACCAAGTTGCACCATGTCTAAGATGGGGTAATAACTAGATATTGTCGGACAACTGTAGATGAACCCAAAGTACGAGGCTCGAATGCCCTCGAACCTTGGTCCCATGAGAGATGGATCGAGTTGAGGGGAATATTTAAAGAGATATTTGACGCTTAGGGTGATTTGATGTATGGTGTCTTCAGAAAGGATGGAGACCGGCAGGAGCTTCTCACAGAACATGGTTATGAGGGCGGATGCGTTTTGTAATGTGAGAACAAGGAGAAGGGAATCGTGTTTAGAGAGAGGGTTGAGCGAAAGGCTTTGGAGATAATTATGGAGGGACGCGGCGTAAAGGGCGGGGATGCGTGAGACCCCGCCAAGCCTCTCTACAAAGTCGCCGATAGGTTTTCTCCCCAAAGCAAGCCGAAGTTGACACTCGACGAGGTTATTGGTAGCCTCAACAAGTTTCACTAACTCCGCCGCTATAAATGGAGTGGCCTGGAGTCTGCGCCAGACCTCCACGATGGCGTTGGAGGTATGTACGTTGATTGATTTATCCGCTCCTAGATGTTGTGAAAGAGAGAGATACCCAAAGACGCTAGAGAGGATGGATAGCAAGGTCAAGCCCGGAGCCCGAGTAGAATCTAGAAAATCGTCCTGTAGCGATAGTAAAAGAGATATCTGCGAGAATATTTGTTCTTGCTGCTCAAGAAGGATTGGAATCAATGTCTCTTCCGTGAGACCATCAAATTCGACGAGGTGAGCTAGGCAGCTGAGGGAAAGATTGACGTGGTCAATGCTGTCCTGACTTCGGTGAGACAAAGATGTCGAAATGCTGCTGGAAGGTAGGCTCGCAAGAGCCGCCTGTGCCACGGGTACAAGCACCGAGCGCTCTAGCGTACTGCGGGAAGATAGATATCTTTGAAGTTTTTCAATGCCTCGCAACGATCCTGAGGCAGCATCGCGGGCGATCGACTAGCAGAGGTAAAAACTGGGTCAGAATGACCGGCCATAGAGATCAGGCAGTAAGGAGACGACCTTTAGAGGCTCTCTCAGTGCTTTTGAAGCCATGGTACGGGCGTCAACGGTCAACTGAAGGTTGTGGGAGGTCGTGGCTTGGGTTCAAACGTTCAACGTAACGTCAACCCTAAGTTGACCCTAAGTTTGGTTTGGTACGTCAAATTCAGGGACTTCGTCAGGGGCTCTTGTACGGCACAAAGAGGGGCTTGGCAGGGACAGAATGGAGCGAAACCTAAAACCTTGAGCCCCCCTCACAGGAGGACCAAGTAATGAACTCCTTCCCACTCTCAGGTTTACCTCCGCGCTACTTACTCTTCTTCCTTTTAGATTTACACTTACTCGTCGCTAGGAACTTCTTACACACTACCCACGCACGGCCTAGTCAATCCATGGACCACCAATCAACCAATCTTATGCCACGCAGACCACGCCCCTTCCACTCGTAGATACCATCATTAGAAACGTGGATCGGCCTAGGGCCTCAAGATACTCCCAAGAAGACACGGTGCCAGCTCGGACCATCGGTCTTCATACTACGTAAACTGAGGGCCTCTGGACGCCACATTATGGGTTAACGTGTTATCAACATGGCTGCCATGATGGTGACATGGTAGTGCACATTGGCACATTGAATGCCTGTTCAGTCCGCACTGAAAAAATCAGGGGAAATGAATGCTCGCCTATCACTTTGTGCACCTCTTCGCCTGGTAGTTTCTAGATCGCCAATTACGAGTACCATTGAGGGGCTAAGAATATGTATGCACTCGGAGTCCCCATTGGTTTGAATCGAAAAGACGGTCAAACACTCCGGAATCTTTTTCATCCTTATGAGGTCTTTGATTCGAGGTACAACCACTTGGCGTATCTTCTCATTGTCGAATAAATCAGGAAAGTCTTGAAATCGTTTGAACTTGATATCAGCACCCTGTTGCTGGTCAAAAGAGTCGCTCAAGAGTGGGATTTCGGCCGCAGGGACGGGGAATTGACCAGTCGTTGAGGCGTATTTGTCTATACGACGTCGGAGACCGTGCCTCTCCTCCAGCTTAGACAAGTAGAATAGACAACTCGGGTTGTTTGTTCGAATCAGCGGGTTGTTAGCTGAAAGATAAATACATACGGTCAGACTCAGGTTACATTGGTGGGGTCGAGGGACTCACTTCCACACAGCCGAAATATTTGACATTGCCATCGATGCCCAGAGTTCCAGTCGGTGCGTTGACACCGCGTAGAGCAGTACCTTGAAATACCGCAGGCAGAGCAGACTTTCATTGGACATAGTCTCGACACCGCCTTGTGGCACTTAATGGGTGGTAAGAGATGGCTTCCGAATGTATGAGTGCAGGAACTCACAGTGGTACATCCTGTATACTGTTTCGCTTCGGCTTGGGCAGCATTCCAGATTGAGACACACGGACTCATCGCGTCATCCGTTGTAGCCCAATCAGCCGCAGCATGCCGATTAGCGGGAAGACAAACGAACCGCTCAATGAAAGGCAAGGCGGCCGGAAATTTCGCGTAAACACCTAGCAACTGGGTGACCTGCTCAACGACAGAAGACCTGGATTCGAGCGCACGAAAGTCTTCGGCGATACCAAGTTGCAACATGTGCAAGATGGGATAATACCCAGCCGTCGCCGGGCATTCAAAGATAAACCGGATGTACGAAGATCTTAAATCATCGACCATGGAACGTAGATGTAACTGGGAGTGGTGTATGAAGAGCTGCTTAATGCTTTGATTGACTTGGCGCATACAGGCTTCGGAGAGGGTGGCGTAAGGGAGGAGCTTGTGAAGGAACAGATACATGAGGGTGAATGAGTTTTGTACTGTCAAAACAAGGAACGGGTAATGTTCAGATGGGGGATTGAGTGCGATGATCTGATGATATTTCTCGAGAGACGCAGCGTAAAGTGCGGGGACGCGTGAGACCCCGCCGACCCTCTCTACAAAATAGCCGATAGGATGTTGGACCAATGCAGCCCGAACTAACCATCCGAAAAGGTTGTTGACAAGCTCCGCAAGGGTGACCAAGTCCGGGGCTAAAGTCGTAGTCGCTTGTAGTCTGTGCCACACCTCCACGATGGTGTTGAAGGCATAGACGTTGAACGACTCATAATACACGAGATTGTGCGAAAAATATCCAAGGATAGCAGATATGATCAATACCAAGGGCAAACCCGGAGCCTGTGCATTATCTAGTAGCGAGTCGTTGTGCAGGAGAAGCAGGAAAGATAACCATGGGAATACAATTTCTTGCCGTTCGAGGAGCACGGGCATCAATGTCTCTTCCTCAGTGCCGTCGAATTGGACAAGGTGAGCTAGGCAGCTGAGGGAAAGAGTGGCGTGTTCAATTGTGTTCTGCTCACAAGCAGAGGTTGGGATTTTGCTGAAAGATAGTCCAATGAGAGTTGCCTTTGCCAGTGCGACTAGGAGATTCGATAATTCTGAAGGATGAGAATCGTTGAGACATCGCTCCAGGGCTTTCATCCCCTGTAACGATCCTGAAGCCGCTTCGAGTGAAGCTGCCTAGTGGCGGTAAAAAAAAACTGGGTGAGATTGATCGGCCACAGCGATTGAAGAGTAAAAGGGAACCTTTAAAAACTCCCTCTTTGCGTGTAAATCCATGGCATGGGCGTCACCGATCAACCGAAGGTCGTGGTTCAACTTCAACTTCAGTTTGGTCATGTTGCGCGTCTCTCAGGGATTTGTCAGGGGCTCCCCCCGCGTGGCCAACACCAAGGTCAAAAGTTTAAACCTTGGAAGCGACGAGCGTTGGGTCACCGCACAATGAGGAAAGGAATGGAGGCTCATACCAGAAACTTCGGTTATTAATGCAACAAGACACGAGAACGTACGCAAGGAAAAGGATCAAGGAGTGAACGATCCAAGAACGATCCTACCAGTTCGACCGTGTCATTCAGCAACGTGCCCTGCCTCTAAGACCGCAATAGCTCAGGTCCATCTTCCCGAAGCTACATAACCTTCCTTCCTTTGGATTGACGTTGTCTTGCGACAGGGAATACCATATTTTCACGCTAGATACTCCCGCCTGTGACGTATGGCCCCCTTTGACTCCCAGACTGACATGGTGATACTGACCTAAAAGAGTCAATTCGTCAGGCGGGGTGACGTGTGACTGGCCCGACGAAATTTTGTTTTCGTCAGGCGCGCTGGTCCAGCGTGACATTTCGGCGCCGCAGGCAAANTTTTTCGTCAATTTGGGGCTTCTGGGGACCCATTTTGGGGGGATTTTGAGTGACTTTCACCCAGAATTTTCGTCAGGCCCTCCCGAATTGCGTGACYGGCGTGACTTTTCGTCATTTCCGAGGGGCCTGTGACGCGTGACTGACGAATTGACTCTTTTAGGTCAGTATCAATCTTCCTGGAAGGCTACTCAGGGGAGCAGCCAACACTCGGTGAAGCTGTGAGGATCTGTGGTTGTATTCGAAGGGAATGTACTAGTACAAGAGGAGGTGGAGGTTCGGGAGGAAGGAAGGGTCAGTATGTAACGCGGTCGTGAGGTATATATACGCGGATGTAGGTAACGTGACGCAGGGGCTAGGAGCCTCGATGGGTAGGGGTGGTAAGTATAGCCGAAATATACTTACACTCGCCCCCACCCACTTCTTCAAACCGAACCGAGGAATGAGGATGAAAAGAGTAACAACATCAACGACTGCCCTTGGCAGCCAACCACTTGTCCAAGGCTTCCAGATCTTCGCATTCAGCTCGTGAGAGCCACTCGTCGTCTTCAGGCCCATAGCCGACGAAACGCACTTTGTACTGTACGCCACGTCCACGTCTCCGCTCGGCGACAATCCGGTCTACTACACACTCGTCGTAACCCGTGTCAGGATTGAGAGAGGGGGCAGGTCGAGAGAGTTCCCTTGAGGGGAATTTGTCCGCATCGTTATCTACAAATGGTTTCAGTAAACCAGAATGGAAAGTTTTACAAGAGTTCTTATTCCCGTGTACACCAATGGTGTATGATGATGAATCCGGACGTGATCGAAGGACACGATAAGGACCGGTAAAGCGCGGGAGCAGCTTCGCAGATGTAGTCCCATCGCCGTGTGCGAGTTCCTTGCGGCGATTGCTGCTCGAGAGGAGCACTTTATCCCCAACTTTGACAGAGGGTTCCTGTCCGCGAGAACGATTAGCATAGTGGCATTGTGCAACTTTGGAAGCAAGCAAAGTATCCTTAGCCTGGTTCACGTCATCGGACAGCCGTGACAACACATCCGCAGCACTACGCAAGGAATCTGTATCTCCCTCCTGGCGGACGAAGGGAGGAATCAGACGGGGAGAGAAACCGTGGGACAGCTGGAACCCGGAAAAACCAGTGGACACGTTGACCGTGTTCATCAGAGCGAAACGGATACGAGGAAGTGCCTTGACCCAGCCTTCCTGTCGGTCACCAACCATGAATCGCAGAGCCTGCACAACCGATTTGTTCGTACGTTCACTAGCGCCGTCCGTCTGTGGGTGGAAGGCCGTCGACATGCGCAACTTGACACCGGCAAGGGAGGCAAAGGACTTCCAAAAGCGTGATATGAAAATTTTATCGCGATCTGAGACAATGTCAGCAGGAAGACCATTATTACAAAACCATGAGTCAAAGAACACGACACCAAATTCTTCGGCAGTAATCGTGCTCTTGCACGGCACCAAACGGATGTCTTCCCCAAGACGACCAGTCATCGTGCACAGGTAGTCATACCCGTCGTCTTCAGGCAGGGGCCCGACAAAGTCAATAGCAACCGAGGTGAAACGATCATCCGGAACAGGCAGAGGATGGAGGGGGCCGGACGCTTTGTGCGTAGAGCTCTTGTTTCGCTGGCAGTCCAGACACCCAGGGATATAGGCTGTTTCCAGATCAGTTCGCATGTTAGGCCAGTAGAACGAGGCAGAATAGGACTTAGCGGTGCCAAAATGACCAAGGGCGTCGTGCGCAAGTTGGAAGATCCACTCGCGCACCAGGGGGTCGCGTGGGATGACCAAGCGATCCTTAATAAAGAATAGCCCATTCCGGCAAGAGACACCCTGCATTCCAGAGCTAGCGGACGCGAGTTTAGCACACCAAGGGTCCTTAGCGTAGCCTGCAATGATGCGGCGTGTCAGCTCCTCATCAGGATGAACTTGAAGTGCCGCCGCGCATAACGGGGTGTCATCTACAAAGGTGCGAGAAAGAGCATCAGCAACCGTATTATCTTCGCCACGAATATACCGGATTTCAAAGTCGTAGTCAGCCAAGAACTCCTGCCAACGTAATTGCCGCTTGGAAAGGTTAGGTTGGCGCTGGAAAAACTCGAGAGTACGGTGGTCGGTGTAAACGATGAAGTGCGCACCAAGGAGATCCGTACGCCACTTCTTCAGAGCACGTATGATAGCTAACATCTCCTGCTCGTGCGTCGGGTAGCTTCGCTCTGCCTGCGAAAACTGTCGGGAGTCGTAGGCTACAGGTCGAGCCGTCTCCCAGGTAGGGCCAAAAGACAGCACACCGCCGGTACCCAAATTGCTTGCATCAGTCGTGACAAAAATAGTGTTGTCCCCCGGGTTCTCGTGGTCGATAGTGGTCAGGCACTCGCGGGAGGCAATGAGTGACTTGATACCATTGAACGCCGTGTCGTGTTTCTCAGACCAGGACACTGGATCCTTTGTAGACGCTTTCCCACCAGTAAGAGGGGTCAAAACGGCTGTGAGGGTTGCTAGACGTGGGAGAAAGGAAGCCAGGTAGCGCACGAGACCAAGGAAACGACGGACATCGCCAACCGTGGCTGGCGTCGGCCAGGACATTATCTTCTCCGCCTTCGCCGCGTTGGCCTCGATCCCGCGCGCTGAGATGTGGTGGCCAAGAAAGTCAATTTCAGTGCAAAAAAGGTCTGTCTTCTTGATCGAGCAGAAAAGGGCCGCTTCACGCAGGGCCTGAAGGACGGTCTCGACATTCTTAGTGTGTTCCTCAACTGAGCTGCTCCAGATAATGATGTCGTCGAGGTAAGCATGACAGAATTTTCCGGTGAATGGCTGGAGAGCCGCATTCATTCGACGTTGATGAGTACTCGGCGCATTGCACAGCCCTTGTGGCATGACTGTCCATTCGAAAAGCCCAAAGGGTGTCCGCACCGCAGTCAGAGGGATGTCGTCGGGGTGAACCTTTGTCTGGAAGAATGCGTTGGTCATGTCAATCTTGCCCCAAATCTTGCCCTTCGCGCAGTCGCCCAAAATGTCCGGAATCAGAGGGAGAGGGAATCGGTCGGGCACCGTAATTCCATTCAGTTGTCGGTAGTCGTTAACCCAACGCGGCAAGGCAGTTGGGTCAGCTTTCGGAACCAGAAATTGTAAGGGCAACCTAACGAGTCGCACGCACGACTAGCGAGAGGGAATCCGAAGTGAATATAGAACTACCTAATACAGCAAAGCGCTCACCTAGCGAGAGGGAATCCGAAGAGAATACTCTAAGGATCCGTCTCGGTCGGCGCACGAATACGTATCTACGAGCGTGAGACGATGACTGTACAGTACCAAGCCACAATATAGTCACAAGAGCGGAATCAAATACGAGACGGAAGTAAATGAGCAGAGGGAATGTGATAAGGTATGAAGGAACAGGGGAAAAGGGAAAAAGGAAAAGGGGAATCCCCAAAAAGGAAAGGGAGGCGAGACTCCTGCGTACGAAGGAGTGTCGGCTGGTGTCCAAATGGGGAAGTGCCAGCAGACTGGGGCTGGAGTCTGCTGGGAGACAGGGGAAAGGGGTTGGGTAGGGGAGAAATAGATGGTCCCCTTACAGAAATGCAGCACTAGCAAAAGCCGAAGAGGAGGGTCGGATGCGACCAGCGGCCAAGTGTTGATCCAAGAGAATGCGCCAGGATTCCTTGTACTTCTTCGGGCAAGAGTACTCGCGGCAGTTGATTGTTTTCCTTGCATCCGTAAGTCGAAAACGATGGTACACAGAATCTGGCAGGCGCGCGACGGGGGGGGATGTCATCTGGAAACATGTCCGAATGTTTCTTCTTCATCGCCGCATCCAGTTTTCGAAGCCGTTCCTGCAAGGCCAGAGACGAGATCCGCTGTTGAAGAGCAGCAGCCACAACAGCGGGGGAGGATTTGCTCGCCACCTTTGCCTTACCGCGAACGGACTCGAATGCCTTGAACCTTGTACGCATCTCTTGACCATTCACAGCAGCTTTAACGGCGGAAACAGAATCTCGCATTTCGGAACACAGTTTAGACATAGTTTTGAATCTACGGGGCGGGGGCNGGGGGTGTGGAAGCGACACGAACGGAATGGAGGAGATCGTATGAAAAGGCATTGTCCAAACGGGAGATACAGGTACGGGCAGCGTGATCGATGACTAATTTGTTTGAGGAAAGGAAAGGCAAGCCGAAAATGATGTCCGAACACAGGGAAGGGGAAATAATTGCACGGAAGGGGACGGATTTGAAATTAGAGTCCAGGGAAGAAGCTCGGAGGACAATGTAATCAGTAAGGTATGTAGGGGAGGAAGACGAGGAAGAAGAAGACGAAGAAGAAGACGAAGAAGGTAAAGACGAAGAAGAGAAGGCAGAATTGCAGAAGAGGGGACTCTTGAGCTTGCGGCGGGGCACATTTAGTTTGGAAGCCAAGGCTTCACTAATCAGAACTGGGGACGAACCATCATCCAGTAAGCCACGCACTCGAACAGGGAAAGAAGAAGAAGAAGAGGAAAGGGAACACTCCCACCAAAGTGGGGAACAAGAGAAAGGGGCGCACATGATATCACTCCAAGCATCATCGTCTTCAATCACGGCACTGTCCATGACCGCTGCTGCAAGGAAGTTGACGTCATCGTCTGCATCGTTGTTCGTATTGGCCTCATCGACGACGGCGGCCACGGTGCGGCGAGCGGTACCTTGAGACGACTGCGAGCGGGAGGGCGGCCTAGTCGAGGTGCGAGAGGAATTACCAGAGCGATTAGTCGAAGCGCGTGCCCGATCAACATCAGCCTGAGTAAGCTCGACATAGTTGGCGCCATCCGGGAAATCGCAGGGATGTGAACCCTTGAACCCGACGAAAAACTTGCGGCACTTGTAGCATCCGTTGTTGTCCTTGAGGAGACGTCGTTCGGACTCGGTAATTGCAGGAGGGCGTGAACGGCTATCAGGGCGCGCGGAAGAGGATGATGTGTTATTGTTTGGGTAGCGGGCGCCAGAAGTATTAGTGCGACGAGGCTGAGACGCTGCAGCCAACCTCTGAATGTTAGCCAAGAGCTGCCTGCGCCTGACATCTACCTCGTTTACTCTTTCAATCCATTGCATGAGACTCATCTCTCCTCAAACAGAAGGGTGCGAGCTAGCCTCGCGATGCAGGTCTTGGAGCATGTTGCCTTGCAAGGTGAAGCGGGCGCGCTCGTCGTCCAGAGCCGAAGGAGTTCCTTCGAGGTAAGCGCGTTTCCGTAGGAAGGTTACAGCAAAGTCCATGAACTCTTGATCCTCTGATTGTCGGTAGTTCAGTAACGCGTGGGAAGCATCATTAAGCCAATTCTCGCCGAGCCAGACATCACGCAGTTGCCCCAAGAAGGCGTCGAAGGAGAAGGTCTTGAAAAGCGCGTCGTTCCCAGCCATCCATGTGTGAATGCTGGGCTCCTTCAAGGCGTACCAGATCTTCCTAACCTGGTCCTCGGCGGCGATATCGTTAGTCTCGAAGTATGCCAAGCAGGCTCGATGGAAATCCCAGATGTTCTCGATGGTCAGGCGACCCGGCTCGAAGGAGGGACATTTGGTCTGGTCCTTCTGGACCACTTTGGCAATGGCCAATGGCATAGTAAGTTCAGCGTCGAAAGGGCGAGGGGAGGGAAAGGCGGGGTTGTAGGAAACCGGGGATATATGCGCAATTTTCGGAGGTGTATGCGGGTCGGTTTGTACGGCGACGTGACTGAAGTCCACTGGAGCTGGTGTTGGCACAATAGCGGGAGCAGGGATCTTTTTCAGAAGCTTCTTTTTGCTAAGACCAGTAAACGACACTGCAGGCGCGGCGGGAGAAACAGCGAGAACGGCGGGAACAGCGGGAACAGCGGGAACGGCGACGGCGGGGTTGTCAGAGACGGGGCTCTTGGAGAAGCGCCTCGTCACTGGCGGAGTGTTGCGGCAGAAAGGCAGTGTGGGTGTCTGATGACCCTGACGGCGAGATTGGACCTATAGGTCCCGAGATGAAGGAATACGCGTCAGACCGTTCACAAAAAAAAAAGTGGAAGGCTACTCAGGGGAGCAGCCAACACTCGGTGAAGCTGTGAGGATCTGTGGTTGTATTCGAAGGGAATGTACTAGTACAAGAGGAGGTGGAGGTTCGGGAGGAAGGAAGGGTCAGTATGTAACGCGGTCGTGAGGTATATATACGCGGATGTAGGTAACGTGACGCAGGGGCTAGGAGCCTCGATGGGTAGGGGTGGTAAGTATAGCCGAAATATACTTACACTTCCGCTTCTTCAAAACCCTGTGAAGCTTCCTGTAGTCATCACTGTGGTTTTCGCCATAGTCCTTCTCATGGAACGTAAAATCCTCAAGTACGAGGGTATTCAGCATGGGAAGATTAAACCTGGATGTCTCAGTGTTTTCGTCCTCCTTATCGCTGTCGACAGACGCGGGATCCGATGCATCAGCGGGGAGGTGTTGTCTGGTGCCAAGAACATCAACGAAGTCCATATGACAGTTGACTAGCGTTAGGTATTCGACCTTGTCAAAGGAAGGCAAGAGGTCTATCCATCCCCTGTACTCCCCAAGGGAGTCGAGGGTCAGTGTCGTGACTTGGAATAGATGTATTTCAAAGAGGGGGATGAAGGGCTCGACCGGAATGTGGTGACACAGAGATAAAACCGGATCCTCACTTGTTTCAGCGAAAAGGTGAATCCTGAAGTGTTGAATTCGGGTGGGCATGATGCGACCCTCGGTAAGTGGTGTGTCTCTAGCAGAGAAACGAGACCAGGCTTGGTGGATATATGAGATGTCAACCGGGTCTGACTCAGACGTCACCTCAGAGCAGTCAGTTGAAATGAAGGTAGACTTGGGGATATCCAGATAATCAAAGATGATGGATGCATCGATAGCCTCCATGTATACCTTCAGGGATTTGAGCCTTGGTAAGCCCACGGGATAAAATTCGGCTTCATCCTGCTGATGATGATGTTTCAGCTTTACCAGGAGGACTTCTTCAGCTTGGGGTGTTTGCTTCAGTATGCGAAGCGCGAGTTGAATGGTGATCAGCCCCGAGCCCCTTGAATTATTGATTCGTAGCCTCGTCAGATTGTTGAAAAGAGGAATGGAAGCTGGGATGGGAAAGTGCCGGAGTTCCAAGCAAGTCAGAACAGGCATATCGCTGAACATGAATTCATCCGACTGTACACTGGCGCTGGGCGTAGGAGTCTGATGGAGCAATCGTAGCCGACGGAGTATGGGAGCGCTGCGATCGACGCTGCAATTCAGTAGCTCACGATAGAGGGTAAAGTCATCGGAAGTCACTCTAAGCTCTCGCAATGTCCCGATGTCAGACAAGCTCAATTTCGCAAGCTTGAACACTCTGGGATCATCGGAGAGCTTCAAAGAAATCTTCAAATCCAGGGGCGATGCCTTAGATCTCTTGAGCATCTCCTCAGCACGATCAATAGTCGCGTTTCGAATGTGTATCGAAGACCACAATTGCGGGGTATCTACGCTAACTTGGCGCCAGTGACGACATACGCTAGCGATGTTGAGCCAGCTGCGTGTTCCGGTGTGACTTTTAGAAGCAGATATCTTTCCCTGAATGAATATCGCAGAGAGTAGCTCATCTGGGATTTGTGAGATGTACGAATGGGTGTTTCGGGCAGTCTTGAGGGAACGAATCGCCTCCTTGAGTGCGAGGATTTCCTTGTCAATGAGACCCTGAGCTGGGTTGGGACTGATGAGAGGCTGAGGAATCGTTATCAGTGTGAAATCTGAGTTGATGGGGGAACCTCACCATTTCCAAAATTCAGCGCACGGCTGAGTGCGGGCAGAAATGCACTGAGGAGTGCACGCTAGGTTGCTAGGCAAAAACGTGAGCCCTTGTGCAATCCACGTGCCCTCCCTGAAACGCGATTAGGAGGAACTGGCTCTGACGTAATGTGACATCGAAGGGTATTTAGGCCATTTATCACCCATGAAGCCGTCACTTTTCCCTTTTCCTTTCACCTTCATCGCCTCCCCGCTCTTTTCACAAATTTCCGCTCTTTACGAACCGTTCTCTCTTTTTCAAATCACGCCTCACGCAAATGATGCTCACGCTCGCGTCATTACTGTAAACTTCCACCTCTCCGAGCGTTCCAAAGTCACGCCATTAACCATGGCATTTCAGCTCGCTCGCTCTTTGGGCTTTGACTGCATCAGCGATGCAGATTTACCCTTTGGTCGATGCAACATCCCAGGGAGACACCACAGCGAAGTGGACGTACGAAACTCAGGATGCGTATGTGTCGGAATCAACTCGCGTGTCTCACATACCACAGCTGACCTCAATTCTTCCTCAGCTCCCGCTTTGGCGTTTTTAACTTGTACCTACGTCACCCATCGTTCAGAAACGATTTCGCCTTGCGCAACAACGTTCGTGGATCCGATGGCGAGGTTAATATGACTCTTCCTGTGGTACCCGCCCAGTGAGTAACCCATCATCCAGTTTGCGTGTGATAGCTCACTTACACGCCTCCGTAGGGATGGGTACACCCTGCTTGGTACCAGCATCAGTAACATAAACGAGCATTATGCGGAAAGCGCGCCATTCGCGATTGGTGAAGCCGTTTCTTCAACCATGACGTCAACAACATCGATGTCGACTCCGTCCATGGGAGCGGGAGCAGGCACCACAATGTCCGTGTAAGTCATTAACTCGCTTTTTCTGCCTCCATCTGCCTACTAAACCCTTCATAGTCGACCCAATCCGACCACCACCCCAAGCTTCGGGACTACCGTTGTGAATACCAATGGTGGCACAGCCAGTTCTGTGGTGTCTTCGAGTGCATCCTCTGGACCTTCCTCTGGCTCGCTCGTCGGGTTCAACGGCGCGAATCGCCTCAGCTTGAGCGGGATGTTGTGGTCCTTCGTTGGAGCAGCACTAGGAATGATGGTTGGAGGTGGTTTGTTTATTGTCGTCTGAGGTAGAATAACTGGCTTGTTAGTTCCTTACTTTACAATGAATAATACGATGTCGAGAGCTGTGACTCTATGGGGAAGTCAAGCTGAAGTTGGCAGGGGCTTCCCTACGCCCTGCAAATGAAATGTCGTACGATGAGCGCTTGACGAGGCGCCCAAAAGTTTTGTTCCTTACCATCATCATCCAAGCATCATCGTTGCCCTCCATGCCCACCGTTCCGACGGGTAACACCCACAAACTTGCCTTGAACAGCTCCGTGCCAATCAGCCACACCAGAAACGCGTAGAACTATGTGAGGCGACAATAAAGTGCAATGAACTTTCACCTGACCAAATGAACGGTCCGCGCTTCAGCATCTGCAAGTGTTCTAAAGTTTGAGGCTTAGTTTTGACGTCGAACTGTATGCTTGGATCCCCTTTCCTCTTGACTATAACCGTTTGCTCAACCTCAACATAGCTGCAGAGTCAAGCTGGCAACTAGCATATTCATGATCCGACCACGATTCGAGGCCGTTACTGGACGCTGTGGAGGGGTCAAGTTTGTACAGGCGGTTGACTTGTATGAAATGTGCTGCGATTATCGAGGCGATAAGGTCGAGGCAGCTTGGGGGTTTTATTCGAAGTTGAAACAAATGCCGCGATGCAACGTTGAAGTCAGGGACTGCGCTGGCATGCGTTTTTGTCAGGCGTTTAGTGAGTCTTTTTCAGGGCTCCCTCATCCCGATCTCACCATGAAATCTCAGCCACTGGGAATTTCCCGAACGTATGTCAAGCTTCAAGCTTCGAGATCGTTACCTGTCGTTGTTGGCTCTACACTTGCTCCTCCGTACGCCTTTGGTTCAAAGTTGGCACATTGTCATCCTTCGTCAAGCGTGAGCCTTACTACTAGTCCGCTTCTGCGTTGACCCCGGATCTCCCAAATTTCTCTGTTTTCTGGGGTCGTCAGCGTCGCAGGTCACACAAACGCCACCCCCATGAACCAACCTCTATTGGGCTGCCCTGGCTAGGTACATCTACCTCGTACCTGAACTGGCGCTACGAGTACTCAGGGTTGCGCGTCTCCTTGTTTCTTCTCTACTGCTACGCTGATACATGGCGGAGGTGGATGTGCAGTTTTCAGTCAGCTGTGAGTACTTTTGACATTACGCGACATTACCATCTTTCTCATCTTATACAACTTTGACAGGAATCACAAGATTGTTCCGCTGATAATGGATGTCACCATCGACCACGAGACATGGAGATGAGTTGGTAGAACAGAGACGGCTGCTCGGCCTCCTCCAAGCTTCGTTTTCCTGGTCGTTTTCCGGTATCTGACAGGCACCTGTGCTTTCTCGCAATATACGTTTGCCTGAGACTCGGTGCCATGCGTTTCCTTTGTATGCAATGTGGAGCAAAACCCACCGTCAACGCTTGACAATGGTCATGGTTATTCCATGCCGCTTCATAAACAGTTGACCCGCTGAGAAGCGGTTCTTTGCGCGACTGACGAACAGTCATCCTATGTGTGCAGCGTCATCCGCCTGTGTCTTCTCTCTTCTCTTCTTGATCTCGCTTCATCAAGAACAATGTCACCTTGGTTGTTGACTACCCCCGGGATGAAACCCGAACTTGTCCCGTGCCGTCTCCTTTGTTCGGTACCGCACCAGGAGACCCTTCCCCAGTTGGTCGTCTAAATGTGAGCCACCCCCACATCTCTCAGCGACAAATATACATCGTTGCTGACCAAGTCTCCAGGCAGGATTTCCGCGTCCCACTTTAGCTTACCCCAGCTATTCCCTGGCGAAGATAATCCGCAATTTCAAGCTTCTTGATGCGTCAGTCTTCACGTCCTAGTATGAAGAGCTATTAATAACTTCTTCCTCAGTTACATCTCTCCGAGGACCGATCCGTGGTCTTTCCGTCAAGGCTACCTTTCCTCACGGGTTGCAGGTGAGTTGCGATGTTTTAGCGCGATAACGTATGGTTTTGGGAATGATAGGTATGTTTTAGGCATCCGGGATGTCGTCTACCAACCTCGACGTGGGCCGATGCCGGGTCATCCGCTATGGTCTGGCGTATATAAACGAGATGGATTCGTTGAGCTAGCGTTTCTTCAACCTCGAGTTCCTCTTCCACAAGCACTCCTCAGTCTTGAAAATGCTCGGTAGCGTTGGTAGTCTCGCCGTTGCTTGCGCAGTCTTACCCCATGTCCTCGCACACGGCGGTGTCCTCTCATACACCATTGGCGGCAAATGGTTCGACGGCTGGAAGGCGTACAACTCTCCCGCTGGCCAGAGCACCATTCAGCGCTCTTGGGACACCTAGTAAGTCTACTTTCATTACATATTGGAAATGAGATCGCTGACGGAATCTCGCTTGTAGCAACCCCATCCAAGACGCCACCGACCCGACCATCGGCTGTAACGATAATGGTGCCTCCTCAGACGGCCAGCAAACTGCTACTGTTGCTGCTGGCTCTGCTATCACCGCTTTCTGGAATGTCTGGCCTCATGACACTGGCCCAATGGTACTTATTCTTTTCGTTATCCATGTAGCCCGTGTCTTACATCTGGCGCGTTTTCTAGTTGACCTATCTTGCCAAATGCCCCGGCACCACCTGCACGGGCGTAAACTCCAACACCCTTAAATGGGTAAGTTATCGTCCATTTTTGCGATCATTGCTCCCTTGAGACCGATGTCATCTCTCAAGTTCAAAATCGACGAGGCTGGCCTTCTCTCTGGCACAATCGGGAGCGGGAAATGGGCTGCCGGCAAGATGATCGACCAAAACAACTCATGGACCTCCACTATCCCGTCTTCAGTACCGAGCGGAAGCTACTTGATTCGTTTCGAAACTATCGCACTCCACTCAATGCCCGCCGTGAGTTGGTCCATATCCTCGTTTAACCTCCCACTGAAATGGCCGTTCTAGCAATTTTATCCTGAGTGCGCTCAAATTGATATCACTGGTGGCGGTTCGCGCGAGCCTACCGCTGCTGAGTTGGTGTCCTTCCCCGGAGCCTACAGTAACTCGGACCCCGGTGGTAAGCTATCACCCCTCCGGTTTCTTTTCTGCCATATCCTTAACCTACTCTAGTTTTGGTCGATCTCTATGGACAAGCCGCTCAAGCTCAAACAACATATGTTATCCCTGGTCCTCCCCTCTATGGTGGCAGCAGCTCTGGATCCGTGAGTCGATATATCCTCTCCTTCGATACTATCGCCTCACAATCACTTCCTATAGCCATCTTCTCCTCCCCAGAACACAGCGCCCGCGACGACCGCTCCTGCAACCACAAGGCCAGCAACCTCTGCCCCTGCTCCCTCACAGAGCGCAGGAACTGTCGCTCAGTTTGGCCAATGTGGAGGAATTGGATACACCGGAGCTACCGGATGGTGAGCATCATCTCGCATCATTCAATATCGATGGCCACGGACGACATCTGACTTCTCTTCCATTCCAGTGTTGCACCGTTCGTATGCAAAGTCCTCAATGGTAAGCTCTCTCGTATCTATGGAAATTGGAGCAAAGATTGATATCCCCTTCCGTGGAATAGATTACTACTCTCAATGCACTTAATGTCGTCAAGGATTTCATCACCTCAATGTATCGTTACTATTCAATATGTCAAGACTCGTGTTTGATGTTTTTCGTCGGAGGCTAAGCACATGGTTTCGGAGGTTGTTGCCAAACACACGCAAACTCCCTTTTTTCTTCCGGCTCCTTGAAACCATCGAGTCGGAACGCTTGAGTCTGATCAATTTTCGCTTCACCGTTGGTCAAAATTTCTCTGAACATCTGGCCTCCGACCAATCAATAACGAGGCTACGTGCGCTCGCTTCCATTCCCCAGCTACTCGCCCAAATGGAATCACAGGGCATCACCCCATTATGCATCATCAGTATTGCTATTGAATATTGATCACGATACCTAAATGGCTAAGACCTAGGTACACCACCTTCCTTTCGACGTCTATGCGCCCTGGCACGCTGTGATGCAATTGGGCATCCTCAGCTCGCGAGCTTGCGATGCTCCGTCATTGGTCGAATGTCCTCGAACCCTGCGTGGCGCCCATCTAATTTTTGAATCCGTCGGAGCCTGTGACTCTCAAGACGCATTTGTGGAGATAACGATTTTCTTTTGACAGTTATGGTGCCTCAAATCTCCATCTACCCTTACCCACTATCAACGTCTCATGTAGGGTTGCTTGACATCGATACAACATATTCATGCACCTGCATCGCATCGCCAGAAGATTCATAAGACACTTGTCTTCCTCTTCCATGAGGCTCACCATCCCCCCAACCTCTCGAACCCTCCCCACACGCTGATCGATATGTCTGGGTTCAGTTCTTTCCGCTGGGCTGTGGCCGGTTTGACCTTCAGTGGCAGTTTGCTCTCTGTCATTGGATCAGGCTGTATCCTCCTCTGCTACCTCATCCTCCCCCTCAAGCGCCATTTCCGTCACGTTCTCATTTTGAACCTCGCGGTGGCCGGTATGTCTTCCTCCTGGCCCCGTTCGCTGATGAAGACTCATCGATCATGCCGCAGATTTCATCAACTCTCTCAATAACACCGCGTCGGGAGCGCAGATCCTCATCCACAAGAAGGACCTTATGCCCAGTCCAGGATGCGTATTGAATGGTTTGGTTGGACAGATTACTGTTCAGGTGAGTCTACCCTCTGTGGATTATCTGCCGTGCATATAAATTGACTTGGTCCACGAAAGGCAACGGATACCTCAATTCTTGCCATCGCCATCGTCACCGTCTACTCGATCACGCAGACGTCGAGCTCACGGTTGATCCAAGGAGAATGGGAATGGCCGTTGATTATTGGTGCCACCGCCGCCATCTGGACATTGCCTTTCATCACTGGATTTCTTGCGTTGGGAAAGGGCTGGTACGTCCCGGTATCTGGGAACTGGTGAGTTGGATGACATCCACTGTGTTATGCCCATGTTGATCAATGGGTTCTCAGGTGCTGGCTTGTCAATGAGCCTGTATATCTCCGCTACGTGTTGACACACGGATGGCGCTACCTCTTCATGCTTCTCGAAGTCATCCTCTATACCTACTTGCATTTCTACCTTCGTCGTCATTTCCGACGCCTGGCCGTCCCAATCGTTTCAAACACTCCTTCATCTGCACCCCATACCACGCAATCCATCCCCCTCACCCCAATCAATTTCAACGAGTCCCAAAAAGATCTAGAGCTCTCCCCCAATACCACGGATGACGATCTTTCTCGGAAACGCGTCACACTCAACATCGCCGACGAGAAGTCAGGTTCGCCTACAACCACCCACATCATGGCTCACCGCCGGATTGATGTTAATACCGATGCGCCCTCCTCATCTTCATCGACCAATCCTCGCCAGCGGGCCATCCAGCGCGTCCTGCTGCTCAACGCTTATCCTCTTCTGTATATTCTCCTATGGATCCCCGGTCTCGCGAACCGAATCGTTGAAGCATCGGGGAACAAATCCCCAGTGACGCAGATTATGCAGGCCTCTACGCAGTTTGTCGGACTGGCGAATGCTCTGACGTATGGGTGGAACGAGCGGATCGCTACTCAGATCAAGGAGAAGCTCAGACGGCGCTCATAGCTCGGTGCCTCTCACTCGTGGATATTTATTCGGTGTTGTTGTGCTTTCTAGTGTCTAAAACTAGCATATCCTTGTCGTCTTTTTATTCAAGGTATCATTTATATCCGTGTTTTAGTACTTCAGGGTAATGTACTTTGCTGTCCTCTTTCGCAGTCAATCATCTGTAATATCATGTACAAATCCATCACTTTTGCCAGTAGAAGGTCATGTCGAAGTCGAACTATGACAACTTGACTCCAACTTCGCTGGCCATATCGCATAGGCCGTTCCAGACCACCCCCTATTTTTGAGGTGTGATAAACCTTGGGTAAACCCTGTCCAACAAACTTTCCAAGTTGGAAAGAACACCATGGCTTCACTTCCCTTCGAACTTTGGGACACGATAGCAGGTATCTCGGATGCGCGCACGAAGCTTAGGCTCCTCTTTGTCTCAAGGCAGATACAGAAGTTCACTGAACCCAGCTTCCTGAAGAACGTCAAGCTAAATGTTCGAGATCTCCGCCGCCAGAACTCACCTTTGATATCCTTCCACAAATGCATGACTGGCGATACCGACCGTCCTACATTTGTCAAATCGTTTGCGATTGTTTTCCCTAACAAGGCCCCATCTACGCAGGATATCGAACTCATCGATGAGCTCATTCCCTCGTTTCCTCACCTAATTTCCCTTTCGTTCGACTTCTGCTACTACGAACCTCGAATCCATGGCCACATCACCTGCTTGCATAGCGAAAGTACTAAGGCTCGACGGATTATCGGCCGTTTAACGCGGTTCTCACTGACCGCCGTTCATGGGAGCCACATTGACCTCACACGATTCCTTTCCTCTCAGCCGCACCTCGAGCATCTTGAACTCTCAGACTACTCCTGTACGATTAAGGGGACGCTTCCAGTGTTCAACTCTCTCCGGTCGTTCGAGGGCAATATAACACATTTGATCGGTGCAGGTGCTCTTAACCCAATTTCCGTGGAATGCCTCCGCCTGGGACCAGACCCTCATAGCGTCTATGCCTTACCGGATATGAACTCTCTTCATACGCTGTCTTGCTTGTATTTCCCATCCCAAGATGCATACTTCAAGCGTACACTCTTTTGTGCGCCAAATCTGAGGTGCTTAGAGATTTATGTGAGGATTGAAAGTCTCTCAACACTTCGTCACGACTAACACGCCCACGTTTAGACATCTACAAGGTGGATCGACCTTTCTAAAATCACCAACACCGCCATTATGTACATCCGCTTTGCAACGGACACTCCTTGGTCCATAACCCAAGCTCATCGTGTTTTCAACGCACCCGAAACACCTCCATCCCTATACTGCATCGAGTTCCCCAAGCAAGAAAATTATTCACCGTTTGCTTTACGAAACCCATCGATGCGTACAAAGCACTACGCTACGAGGTACTATCGGGATCTCGCGGAGCCGGTCGTGGTTGAATGGGAATGTAAAGTGGAGGATATATGGTGGCACGACTGGGAAAGAGACGTCCGCATCGAAGCTTGGGCACCATGATCTGGTTGGCACCTCTCCAATTCGACGGGATGATCTGCGCTCCTAACGAGCCTAGGGTCAATCGGAACCCCTATATACGCCAGCCATTTTCTTCATGTTCGCCTCGTGCTGCGACCGACCGTATCTATCTCAACGACCACCATCATCTATCCTACAACATGGCTCTCAATATTCTCCCACCTGAACTGTGCACGATGATCGTCGACACAGTTAACGATATACCCTCTCTTCGCAGTCTCATGCTGGTTTCCCACCAGATGCGCAATTATACCGAACCCGCGTTTTACAGAAGTATCAATATCAAGATATCAAAACGCAGTCCTCTGAGCCCATGTGCCTCCAAGAACCCACTTCAAGCATTCCACGAATACATCGTGTCACCTCGTCGGAATCATTTACTCCCACAAGTCAAATCCTTCTCCGTCATCTTCGCAGGAGGGATGCCCACGGAAGGGGATCTACACGCGCTGAGCGCCCTGATTCCTGGACTGACTCAGCTCCGGTCGCTTGTCATTCGCCTCTCTTCACCTAGAGAAATGGCTGCCACATTTCCTCTCACAATCCCAACAACCGCATCCACCCCACTTTCGACAAGCAAAATCCCCTTCCTTCCCGACAGTCTCAAACACCTAGAGATCGATGAATCGCTACGAGTACCGTATGAAGATACTTCCCTTCCCCGGCTACTCGCATTGAGCGGTCCCATGGACTTATTCTTATCAAACATCTCTTGCCGTCGCCTTAGTAGGCTTCGACTCGATGTTGACGAGATCCCTGGGTCACATTTCGCGTCCATGGCCCTGGAATCTCTCGTGAATTTGTCATGTCTTGTCCGACATACCCCTACCCTGCGTAGGATCATCCAAGTCGCAAAGAACCTTAAGTCTCTAGAAATCCGCGTAAGTGGTTCTCATCGAGACCTTTGCCCATTCACTCACCTCATGGTCCCGTTTTAGGACTGGTTCGAACCGATAGATCTAGAAGAGCTCCTGTGTGACACCGATGTCACGTACTTGCGTGTAACATACCAACGCGGCGATGATCTTTCCTGGCTTGCTTGCGTCTTTTCTTCATCCCAATTAGCATCCTTGCGTTGCGTCGAGATCCAAGATTCTTCTCAGCCGCTCGCCAGGCGCTGGTACCGTGGATGTAAGCCGTTGAAGGTCCGGTGGGACTGTCCCAAGGAGGACATCTGGTGCCATGATTGGGAAACCGATGTTGAGGTTGTGCTGGCCTGACGACGAAAGGCTCGGATTCCATGGAACAAGTAGCGGCAGTAGTATTATTCCAAAGATCGTTGTGCTTATCTAGTGATTACCTCCAAACTATGCTGGCGTATTTCCGTGCGACTACAGGTGACAGCTCATCTCGACAGCCTACACAGAAAAACGGCAGTCGACGGTAATCTTGGTAGTCTGACTTTGGTCAATCGGGAACTGCATGTGGAATGGTCAGAGAAGGCAGGTGACAAAGTGAGATGAATCGCACAGAGGGATCCCCTTGGTTTGAGCTGATTTTGCAGACTGCATACGTTTGTGTCAGGACTTGACAGCATCAACGTGGAAGGAAGGACATACCAAACTCAACTAGGTCCAGAGAATCTGGTCTGAAGACAGAGAGAGCGCGAAACGGAAAGGGAACGCTATTTTGGGTGTCGTTCTAGTTGTGGAGATATTAGCGCAAGGGTCACATCCCGGACTCATGGGCTTACATAGTGATCTTCCTGTAGGATCGAGCTCCAGTTGATGGCGGAGGAACCTTGAACAATCCCCGTCTGCTCGCCCTTATAGAAGTTGATGTCGTCGGCATACTGGGCTGCGAAAGTAAAGGCTTCGTTTCCACCGTTTTTGAACATCTGGAAGTCCTGAGTGTACGCGATGGTGTCTGAAAAGAAGGGCATCAGCCACGGTCGAATTATTACATGAGTCACGGCGAATGTGCGAAAAGCATCAACGTACACTTCCAAGTATCGCCATCTTTGTTACCGCTGTTGGAAGATGGTAACTGCATCAAGGAGGAACCGGCGCCATTAGATAAGGAAACGTCGTAGTCAAACTCTAACGGCCAAGAAGGCCCAAATGATTCCAGGTTCGTCGCGGTCGCAGCAGAGCCCGAGTGGACCAAGACCACATATACTAGCCCACCATTTGAGACGAAGCTATCATTGGGGATGGCGTTCACGACATAGACATATGCATCAATCCGCCAGGTAAAGGTTGCGAGACTGTCTCTCAAGTTTGCGATGACCACCTGATCGAACGCCGTGAAAGTTTGACTTTAGGAGAATTTCGAGTTCCGTAAGTTGTCACGATGAGCATGAGAATCGAGAATGAGGGTGACTTACTGTCTCCAGAACGTGGTACCAGCAGGTGGAGTCAACTTATTGATGTACTCTCTTGGATTCTTTGGGGAGGAATCATCGTTGCTAGTGTGGTCGACCGATTCCAAGCTACTCATTTGAGTGATAGTAGTGTTTGTGGTTGTACTGAAGTCAAAGGGTGTTGGGTGACGGGCTTAGCCTTTGAGGGAGAGGTTTATATGGAATCTATAGGTCGGTTTGTATTTGCTTGCTCGCTCGGGCTGGGTGGTAGGTTTCGTGTTACGGAACCGAGTGGAACCGAGAACTGGGTTATCTTCGGCGAGTGGCAGAGACATCCACTCTGATTAATGCATCCATTGACCATAACTGGAGCATCGGTTAACGCAGTCGAGTATGGGTTGTACTTGTGAAACAAGCAAAGTTGGAGGGAATGAGCGAGACGTGACCAAAGCAGTGAAAACATGAAATTGGGCAAATTGAACACTCGAAATATGTCCTTGGAGTATGGAGAGCGTCGCCGTAGCGGAATCAGCATTTCCAGTCTGTGAAAAGCGACTTTGAAAGTTAACAAGGAAGCCGAAGCTCGATATTTGTAGTTTTTTTTTTGTAGAACCATGTTTCAGCGGTCGCCGTTAGGTTCCTTTGATTAGGCCACTCGTGCAGTTTCGCAAGGCAGATATTAAATCCCTAGATATCCTCAGTGGGAGGGAAAAGTTGAAACAAAGTTCCAACAACGCTGAGTTGTCGCTGAGAGAGGTTCAAGTGGTTTGAGTAAGCCCCTGTCGTAGCACCACGCGTGACATACGCGTGATTTGCGGGGACGACGTCACGCGTGGCGGCCCGAGTCTGATCCTGACCTGGCGCGTATCGACTCTTCCGCAGAACCTCTCAGCTCCTGTATCGCTTGATATTTCTCCGGCCAAGGTGTAAAATTCGCGCCACTCGAATTGAATATGAACTTTCTAACTAGCATCCTTAAGGACTCATGGAACTCGCACAGGCCTCGGGCGATGAGGGCATTCCATGCTACAAAGCTGTCAGGCACTGAGAAACCCGTTTCTTGGCTGAGCATCACTGATCTGTGTCTTCGACTCTTCTTGTTCCCGTAACGTTCCACTCACAAAGCTTGTCATCCCCGTATTTAAGATTATCACTGCATTTTCCAGGTCCGCTATCGTTATTTTTTCTTCGAAATTCAGATCACTGAAGTCACTTCACCAACAGGATCCTGTCTCCGCAGGAAGATCGAAGTGCTGTGTTTACCCTTATAACTCCCAGTTGCAAGTTGTCGCATACTCATCGTCTAGCTTACGGTCTTGCTCTCGCTACCGAGTCCCTATAGAATCCGCTCTTCGATGTCTGTTTTGCTCTGGGCTTTACTCTCCAGCGGGCCGCATTAAGACCGTATGGAACCGTCAGCCGAGGCGGTGGCAAGCTGCATCACCAATGTCTCCTACGACGAACCTCAGATACCTTCCTGTAGCATTCGGGTCACCCTTTTCGCCGGCCTATTCGCGGACTTTACGTTGTCGGTTTGCGCTTAATAGCCCTGCGATTCTGCCCACCATGCGCTGTTGTAAGTGGAAAATCAGGCCTTCTTTTCGCTGCTTTACCCAGTCATTCTTTTTAAGCTAGAGTATATCGATCCTATGAAAGTACCACCGCTATCCAGCGATCGCTCGGACAACAATACAAACCAGTATGATCCCTGGAATTGAATGTGCAGGGCACTCCCATTCCCGAAGAAGCTCTCAACCAAGGAAGTAGGCTCTTGACGTTAGTCCTCGACATGGCCTGTCTTCTCCCGCTATCTCTCAAACCTTATGTGCATGCCGCAATATCACCACCAAATTTGAGCACTGCAACCTGTTGATGCGTGGCTGGTAGACAGATTCAGTCCATGTATACAAGTATGTTTGTCCGTGAAGCTCGACGCGTTGATCGTGCCTGCGGTGATTAGCCCCAGTCAATACAGATTACAGATTCGACCCTCGACAGCGTCACGCCTTCCGCGGGAGGTTTTCGATCTTGGGCACCACTAAGCCGCAGAATTTGGATGATATGTCTCCGGGAAATGTAATCTGAAGCTTCGAGCTCTCTTCTCCGCATCCAACCTTCAGTCGAAAGGTACGCGCTCACCTTCACCGTTGTACCACTTGCGGCCGTATCTACTTCTTTCTTGTCTTGGTCTTGACAGTCCCGCGCCTGTTATGCACCTCATTCACGAAAGACAACATTGCGCAGAGATATAAAGACACGCTGGAGGTAACGATGTTTCTCAGTTTTCGTACGACCTCTGACTTACTCTCTCTATCTTCTCTTCTCACTCACTTCGACTATGAAATTCTTGGTTATCTCCGTCGCAACTGCCTTCTTTGCTTGCTTCACTCAAGCTCAGATCAACCCCCAGTTCGCAAACTTGACCTCAAACGTCACGGTCGAACTCAACGGCGTCGACTCAAGCTTTTCGCTGAGCGATACCAATATCACCAGTCTCGGGGTGCGTGCAATCCCTCACTCTAACTATCCCACTCTAACGTCTTCTCTCCCGATTTTATGTTCAGAACATCTCAGGGAGCGTTCTCAAAGTTGACTGTCTCCTCCGTGTACGCCAAGAAGGACAATGGCAGGACCCAAATACAAATGATACAGGGAGCGTCACCTTCGGGCACTACGCTGACAAAGGAGATACCGTAGCGGTTTCCTTCCAGACCTTTGGGGTTCCGAATGGTGTCTACGTTCGTCTTTCATATCCTTCCTGGTGGTGCTCGCGCTCGAACCACTTCCTGTCATCGTAGATCAACGAACCACTGGACATATCCGCCTTGCCGAACATTAACCATCACCTTTGGTTCACGGTCGACTACACAAGCTTGTGCGTCGCCGAGTACGGATGGTCAGTTCTTATCTCCGTTCGTCGCTTCAATTCTGATGCGTTAGCGGGCGATACCTCAATAGCACTGGAAGCCTGTTCAAGAAATCCTACAATTACAACGGCCTTTCTTGCAGTAATGGGACGTCGGTGTAGTCTAAGACCAGGTGGTTGAATCGTGACTTGGGGCTCACGCGGTCTTTCCAACCTTTGTACAAGTGTATTGATAAATCAGAGGTGCTTAACATCTTTGGCGTTAGAAGGGTTAATGAACGATCTGGCCTGCACATACTGAGAAAAGGAGCTGACCTCAAGGCAGCTTCGACGGTCGGAGGTCCTTTGCAACGAGTTGCCGCTAAGGTGCTCAGTGCTCACCCGAGGCCTCTCTCCTACATCCGAACTTCAGTCTCTTACGCCGCATGTCCGAGCCCATAACCTCCATCTTCAAGACATATCTGCTTCGCAAAGTTCTGGGGCGTTCGCATCCGTACATATGGGTTATTCGGATGGGCATTTGATGGCTCCACACGGTGACCGTTCGTGTCGATTTCTTTCTGCAAAACCTAGCAACCAGTAGGATTGTCGCGAGGTATACTCCGATTATCGCCTAGCTTGATTGGCTGTCGCGTATACTCCGTTCCATTGGTTGGATTTACATTCAATGTACGAGATTTTCTTCTTGATGTTGCATGTGTTTCACACATTGCGGCCTCATGTTCAATATACTTTGAGGCTTTATGGCACTCGATGCAGATCTGGTGTCGCCTGGAGAGGTCGACTTGGGCCGGGTTGGCTCACAAGCTTGCACTGTGGGCCGTGACTTAGGAGACTCCTGTGATGCATGTGAGTGGCCATACGCGGTGACGTGACGAAGACGTGACGCGAATTTCTTTTTGAAACGCAACCACCACGACTTGTGGTTTGCCCAGTTGCGGTTTCTCTCAATCATTGCTCGATTTATCTTCATTTTTCAGCTCACAAACTTGATATTCTGTTTTTGTACAGAAGAATGGAATCTCTGTTGTACTGCTCCCGTGTTTACGAGCACGTCGGCCATGCTTCGGTCACCACGATTTTCCGAGGACCATGGTCATCTGAACTCCGGTCTCGTGTAGGAAAGCGATACACTATCTGAACCATCGCAATGCAGCTTTAGACTTTTTAGTATGCCTGAGCAGCACAATCACCGCAGGCGTATGTCACAGACCTTCTCATCGACGACTATTCTTATTCTCCGTGGCTCCACCCGACATATCATTGCCAGGCTTGTCACCGCAGCTTTGATAAACGACCATTGAAAAACAACGACCGCTCCCCGCAAACCTCCCGATTGAGCAAGAATCGGATAGTTGACGACTTCAACCAATCAAAACCGTCACAAGCTCCACCTCAACATGAACTCGTTTACGGAACACAAGCGCCTCCAATGAGCGATTTCCCGCCGTTGTACTTCTTGATTGGCAGGTATGTGAATCGCTCGCTAGCCGGTACCGCGATTACTTGATATTTATAGGTTCTTTTTCATTAAGTAGGTGTATATTCTCATGGACGACTACTTGTTAGGCGTTAGGCGAATAAATGGACCTGTCAAGCTTGAACCCGCTCCACTACGCCACCTATGTCATTGTGAAGTATGAACCACGCGTCAGACATTGGGCACACTGGTGCATCCGTTCGTTCTCTTTTTCCCTCGAATTTTCATTGTATTTCGCCTTCTCCATGCCATGACGATGACCATTCATCTGTACTTTTCAGGAAGTTGACTCAGTGCTGCGAGAGTCGCGCATGCCTCATCAAAGTCCTAACCGCACGTTCATTGAGCTGTGGCACTCACTGCTCCCGGCAAAATGGTTTCGGTCTTCATGGGAAAATCGTCCACCTATCCGATCAGGAAGGCCACCATCTATCACTTCAACGCGTTTTCCTTCTATTCATAGTCATGGTGCGTCGGTCACTTGTTTTTTTTCTTCGATTATCGCTTACCGTTGAGCTTTCGTATAAAAGGGAGCCTGTTCGTTGGGTATGAACCTCAGCAAACAGCTCTAGCAAACTCTTCTCAAAAAGTCTTCGCCTCTCCACCTCTTTACAGTCTTAAAGATGTTCTCTCAAATCTCTCGCGCCTTCGTCTTTGCGTTGTTGACCTTCACACTCTTTGCGGCCGCCACTGGACCTGCTACCACGGTCACCGTCACCAAGGTAAGCCCCCACAACCGATATTCCGAACATCGAGCTGACCGATACCTCAATAGACCACGATCGCGACTCAGACCATTCCTGCCAGTCAATGCACCACCGGCGACATCCAGTGCTGCAACAGCGTCCAATCCGTCAGTGTGGCTTTTCTCCCCTTCCTTTTGTACTGCAAGTTAATCCCTTCTCATTACCCTCTAGTCTAAAAGCGATGCTGTCGGCCTCATCCTCGGCCTCTTGGGCGTTGTGCTTGGCGCCGTTGAGGTCCTCGTTGGTTTGAACTGCAGTGTCCTTGGTGGGAGCTGCAATGCCCAGACCGTCTGCTGTGAAAACAACAGCTTTGTATGCTTACTTTCGCGCCTCTCCCAAAAATGCCAAGTACTTATCCTCTCTTAGGGCGGTCTCATTGCCATTGGCTGCAGCCCTGTTAACATCAGCCTCTAAATGCGAGTCCCTAGAAGGGGGAGTTACCAGAGATGGCATGGTTCGGGTCCTTGTTCATCGTAGTTTTTAGGGACATTCGGACAAGTCTTATGTTCTATCACCACTGTGACACCGTCAATGAAACCAGTTTCTCTGCACCATTCAGCTATTTACCCACCGCTACGCCATTTACTGAAATACTTCCGCTCATTGTGCCTATTTGATCCCGCGCTAGTCCACAACTTGGGTCCCCTTAGCTTGGTCTAAGTTTGTAGCTCAAAGACGAGCCCCGGTGATGACCTGGCGCTATTCACCAATACATACTTAGCTCGACACCCACCGAGTGCCATAAAACCGTCGATTTTAAAAAAAATTGTGGTGTACAGCCCGCATCCTTCCCTTGAGGTACGCTTGCTCCTAAAGTTTCTTTTCCAATTGTACATTCCCACTGATACATTCTCTATGCAGGTGTCCGCTCGCTTTCATTACCATGCGTTTCACCCAGGTGCTCGTCTTTGCCACCATAATGCTCTCGGGCTCAGCCCTTGCCGCTCCGGCGCAGGACATCAAAAAGCTTCCACCGCCGCCATCAAACATCGGGTGCCTCGACACAATCGCCTATGTTGGGAAAGCAATCGTCCATAATATTAAGGAGACTGTTAAGGAGGGTGTTAAGAGCTGTCTGCCGAAGAGCTCGTACGCAGGTTGATGGGATCCTCTGTATACCTTCAGAGGGATGACCGAATTTAATGAGGATCTACCAAGAGTCTGACGCTGCGCCGTTCCACTATCAGTAGCTTCAAGCTGATGGTATCACCACGCATCTACTTCGCGCCACATACTCTTTCCCTCGTAAGCCAGCACCCAGAAGCACTCCCCATTTNCCCCCCTGATCATTCTCCTGACGTTTCGCCCCCCACATGACTAAAACGGTTGTTCACTTCTCGTTCGCACTTACCTTTGACTTACCTTCCCCACCGATCGCCGCTGGCATGGCTCTACTTCCGTTCGAGCTGTGGGATATCATAGCAGACAGTTCTGATCTCCATACAAAGCTCAATTTGCTTCTTGTTTCTCGTCAAATGCGCAAATTCACTGACCCCAGCTTCCTGAGGACAGTCAAGCTTGTCGTTGTAGACCCACGTCCCCACCGCTCGCCATTGGTCTCGTTTCACAAGTACATCTTCTTGAATGAAGAACGCCGCGCTTTTACCCGGTCTTTTACCCTCGTTTACCCTCATACGGCTCCCCCCGCGCTGGACATCCAACTGATCGATGAACTACTTTCATCTTTCCTCCATATGTTTTCGCTTTCGTTAGACTTCTGCTACTACGAGCCAGACATGTGCGGACATATCTCTTCTTTGCACAGCGGGACAGAGGGTCGAAAAATTGTCAGCCTTTTGAAGAGCTTCTCGTTGGTCGCAATTCACGGAAGCCGTATCGATCTTACTCAGTTGCTCTCTACTCAACCGGAGTTGGAGCATCTGGCTATTTCGGACTACTCTTGCACACTCGGGAAAGTCGATCCAGAACTGAAACAACTCCGCGCGTTCGAAGGGGATATCAACTCTTTGATAGAATCAAACACGTCCACCTTGAGCTTGCTGCAAAGCCTACGCTCATCAATGTACATCGTCAGCCCCCGTCGATTACCAGCGATGAGCTCGCTGCGTAGCCTATCCTGCGCGTACCCCAAATCACAAGAGATGGATATGCTAAGATCGTGTGCACCGAATTTGAGATTCTTAGAAATACATGTGCGTTTTACGCCGTTCAAATCTGTGTGCCCTGATATTAATAAGTTGCTTGCATATCTAGACACCCACAGGATGGACGGATTTTTCGAAAGCGTTTTTCACGACAATTACTCACATCCGTCTCGCATCCGACGCCCCGTGGTCCCAAGCCCAGGCGCGTGATGCTTTCAACGCTACAGAAACACCTCCGTCGCTGGTTTGCATTGAGTTTCCAAAGACAGCAATCCGGTATTCGTTCAATATCCGAGCCACATCGACGCAAGCGAGGCATCTTGCTATCAGGTACTTCAGGGACCTTGAGGGCCCCGTCGATGTTGAATGGGATTGTAAGGCAGAAGATATATGGTACCATGACTGGGAAAGAGATGTCCATATCGTTGATTAGGTATGTTTCACACTCTAGGCCTATTGGACGAATCAAGTAATCAACCCGTCCATCAGACTTTGGTTTTCCATCGCACGCATAACAGACCAGTTAGTTGAATCATGCTCTGTGCTTGTTTACAACCATTGAATGGTCCGTATCCACTATTGTGTCAGCTTGGCCGGTAAATCGATCAAGTCCAAAAGCCACGACAGCTTCACCACTCCATCCAACTGTGATCGCCGAATCAGACCATGGAGTAGATGCAGGAAGAAATTGTCGGCCCACCACCCCTACTCATTACCATTCTTGGGGCTCACTCAATTCAATTTTCCTAAATAATGATTTTCCCTGACGCGTCAGTTGCGTCGCACGCCGATAATACCTCAAGGTGTTTGATGTGATCTTCCAAGATAAGTACACGCTGTCAAGCCAAAAGAACATCACCTATGCCCCAGGTTGCTCTAGAAGCTTGGATCAAACTGCTCGAGGTATAGGAATCAGCCATTCACACTCTTTTCACAAGTACATGGTAGGGTTGAAGTTCACAACGGGGCAAATTAAGCAGGCTAAACGGGAGGATCAAGCGGAGAAACGAAGATCCACGGTGATTTTAGCCTCAGTTGTCGAATGGTTGATCAAAGTCTGATCCTACGTCGTGCTTGTGTCAGACGACGTGTATATAAATAGGCAAGGGACGCACCGGTTTCTTTGGCTGATTGGCGTTGATCTTGCAATCTGCATTGGGAACGCGTGGGTCACCCAATACTGGAGCTGATGTTAGAGCATATCTCACCGAACTGGACTTGCTCGGTGGCAAGGAACCTGAAGACGGAGAGAGCACTCAATGGAAATGAAACATTTTTCTTGGGTTGATTCTGCCAGAACCACTCAGAACTGACTCAAGATCAAGCTTAGAAGAAGGAACGCGCGTACATAATGATCTTCCAAAATGGAACTCCAGCGAACAGCTTTTGCTCCTTGGATAGCTCCAGTTTGCTCTCCTTTGTAGAAGCTTATGTCGTCGGTGTACTTAGCCGAGAAGGTAAAGGCGTCGTTGCCGCTATTTCGAAACATCTGGAAATCCTGTGAGTACGCGATGTTATCTTGAATGAGCTATCAGTATGTTGTAATTGGAAAAGCATAAGGGAGCGGGAGCGTACACTTCTGAGTGTCTCCGTCCTTGGTGCCGCTGTTGGAAGGGGGTAACTGCAGCAAGGAAGAGCCGCTGTATTTTTCAGAGACGGATACGTTGTATTGAATTTCAAGAGGCCACGACGGGGTCCAAGTAACTTCGGCAAAGTTCGTCGCAGTCTGGGCGGATCCAGAATGAGCCATCACAACGTAGATGGCTCCTCCGTTGGCGGCAAAGTCCGGGCCAGGGAGGGCATTGACCAGGTAGACATATGCATCAATTCTCCAGGTGAAAGTTGCTATGCGCGTTCGCCAACTATAGATGGTCTCGTTGGTGAAGGGCGTAAAGATTTGACTGAATGAAGGTGATTGATGAATTTGACCCGTCAATTCAGTTGGTAAGAAGAACTTACTGTCGCCNAAAAAACAGTGCCAATTGGGGGTGAGAGTTTATTCATGTGTTCCCGGGGTATGCCAGTGGTGGGCGAAGTGTCAGCGGGTTCCTCTCCTTGTTGGTCGACAACGACGTTGTCTGTCTCATTTGAAGGGGAAGGGGGTGTGGTAGAGGACATCTGAGCTTGTATCCGATGAGCATTCGTGAAGGTTGGGGCTATCAGATTATAAGCGCAAAAATTAAACTCGGATTGCACCACACGGTGGATCATACATGGGTCAGCTTGTCGAGACAGACWGATTGCAACTGTAAGTGCCAAGCCAAACCACCAGGATACTTCCTAGAACCAATCTTGGCATCAGGGGAAGAGGCGATTTCACGATTCATGAAGCGAAGTCGCATTTTACTGCATGGGCATTGATGAAATCACC